>JBCAUA010426786.1:0-17829 GCA_038406235.1 Peronia verruculata | reverse complement strand
GAAAGAAAGAAAGAAGAAAGAAAGAAAGAAAGAAAGAAAGAAAGAAAGAAAGAAAGAAAGAAAGAAAGAAAGAAAAAGAAAGAAACAAACAAACAAACAAAAGAAAGAAAAGAAAGAAAATTGTTGGTGCCAGGGAAATCTCACTTCATACGAAGTATAAGACAAAGAAAATTTCAGACAAACCCAGGAGAAATAAATCTACATACAGACTTTAGGAGAAAGAAAACTTTATTTAAAAGTAAGCTTAGGACAAAATGCACCTTCTTGCACAAAGCATAAGGCAAACTGATACATTGTATTTTAAAAGCTTACAACGAAGAAATTTCCATGCAAAGTTTAGGACATATTAATCTAAAGTGACCTACACCTTAAGACAAAAATAATTCATCACACAAGGGCAAGCTTAGCACAAATATATTGTCAGACAAATGTTTTGGACAAGTATATCTTCAAAAAAGCATAGGACAAATTAATTCATCTTTATGACAAAAGCTTGGGACAAAAAAACTTTCATACAAAGCTTAGCACAAATGAATCTTCAGACACAAGCAAAAGTAGGAAAGACAAATCTCCATACAAAGCATAGGACAGCATCATATTTTACTGTTGCTTTCTTGGCATTATTGACAGACTGAAAGATGCACACTCTTTTCATGGCCCGCAGAAAAAAAAATGCATTTTTGTAACTAGTCTCTAAAACACGTATTTTTTATTTTTTTTTTTTAAATGTTTAATGTTTGTGTCAACTATAAATGATCTGTTTATTCAGCACATAATATCAAGGTGTGGTTAAACTTCAGCTGGTTATATGTACAGGTAAATAGTAGCCTATTGAGAAACTGAAAAATAACTCTTGAAGAGTGTGTAAAATATGAAATTATGTGCAGTTGAATGATCAACAAACACACCAGGAGCTGGCACTGTCTGTTTATACCATGATTCAGAATAATACTAATTAACAAATAACACAAAATGGGCTAAACCTGAAGACAGGACAACGTAAAGTTGAAATGCCTGAAAACCAACTCAGCTGTCTTGAACTGAAGATGACAGAAGTGTCCAATCGAATATGCAAGAACACAGTGTTCTAATACAAGTTGTACATTCGTTATTCAGAATCAGAAATTATAACTAAGGGAAATTATATACAGCCCCTGTAACTTGACTATGCTGAGAGGTGCCTGATGCTGAGATTGAAAGACATAGCTCTCCGTGTACCTATACAATGTAGCAGGAAGCCTTGTATTTTCAGCTTTACAACAATAACAGCAATACAGAAAGTGCATGATTATACATGTTCACATAAAAGATTGGTTATACACATTTATTAGCAAGTATGTACCGGAACACACATAAATAAACACAGTGAAATATGTGAATTTCTAATGTATTTTGACGAACTGAATTAGCATGATTGCGATCATTGATTACTGTATTCAGTTTGGTGCAAAATATTTATTTATACACAAAAATAATACATCATTTGACAGATATCATATCATATAACAACAGCTTGCCACATCTCAGCTTTATAAAGCAAGAGAGATAGCACAATAAAACAACTGTATTATGATGGCACTGATTTTTTTTTATTTTCTAAAAAAAATTCCATTTTACAATCTATTAATAAGAATGAAAGATAACAACTGAAACTATGGTGATACTGAAGAGATAAATAATATATTAAAACACTGTAGTATTATTATTTACTTGCATGGACATATATCTACGTAGTTTGCGTTATGTTTCGTTGTAAGCCTTTCAAATTCCTGGGGTGGTTGTTTGGGTAAACACAGAGCATCCCATAGTTTGTTCACTATTCAGAGCCTCTAAAAATCTTTCTCTGGCACTAAACGTTCAGTGTCACATTTGACAACAACAGGTATAGACTCTGTGTTTTAGCCATAACAAAAATGACTGGAGTGAGTCTACTCACTGACACAAGTGCATGTAACCATGATCACATTAACCCTTTTGGACCCATATGAATTATGACAAACATCATTTAGCATTTCTTCTTAAATTATAGAATAAAAAGGCCAAGAAACTGTTAGCGTGCTATAATGTACAAAATTTCACCATGATCTTGCAGCCCAGTAGAACTAGTATGTATATTCTCTTAGTCTCAGGGTCACTCATAAATAAATAGATTTATTCTGACCAAGCAAACGGCTGGAAATCCGCATCTAATCTTACTAGAGGGGTATAAACACTCCAAACTGCTCACAGCCATTAACAAAGAAAAACACATAAAAAATGTACGGGACTAATGACAACTGTTCTGAGATCTCATGGTGGAGCGGGACAAACACCAGTGGGTCCTCTATTTTTAGCATGGGGTACAAACACTCCGCCAGGGATTTCCGGGCTTTTGCTCAGTCAAATATGAAATATTATGGTACAATAATTGCATGTACATGTATACAGAAAAAAGCATGTGATAGAAGGCATGGGGAGGATAAAGATGAACTGGAACAGTACAAAATAAATGTAGTCCACAGCCTTATCATCAAAGCACAAGCATAGATCCTCCAAGAATGTCTCACAAACAATCCCCATGATAATATAATAATGAATAATGAATTTACATAGCACCACACTCAAAAGCAAGTCCACATCTATGGCATTTAACAATGATTTGGAAAAAAATGTTCAGAACACTCATTCAACATAAATGGAAATAACTGCCACTCCAGAATCTGTGGACAAAAAATTACACTGAAAATTATTGACCATACTTTAGATTTTGAAATAGATGATAATTTGTTGGCTTTAACATGATCTTTCCTCTTTGCACTAAAGATAAAACTAACAAAAGTGTCAAAGAACAGCTGGTTAACTCTCAGTAATCGTCATCACTAATATGCACATAATATTATAATTAATCAATACATCAATGCAGCACAAAGGATATACATGTATGTATCAGTAATTACGTGTACCTACCTACCTACCAATACATTTTCCTACTGAATTGAAAACAGGCCGTGCATTGACTGGGCAAACAATCTGACACAGGTGAAGAGCAAACAAGAATTTTTTTCCTTAACCCTTTAATTATGTGAGAATTAGAGCAACTATTGAAAAATTACACTGATGACAATGTTACTGAATGTGAATGTATGACAACGATTTCTAAAAAAAATAAAATCCCATGACGCAACAATGCGATAGATTTATGGAAAAGCTATGAAATGACACTGCTGTTTCATGTACAACTGAAACTATATATACCGGTATGTGATAAAGAATAGCAAAAGCATATCAGTAATCACCAGAAAACTTTCTGGAAAGATAACAGTCATACATATGTACACTTAACATCATAAACACACTCATAAAAGAAGGCATTTTTGTAGCACTTATGCCCCCACAGTACAGACTCTAAGCACTTTACAATCTATCTTTACCATAACAGACCAACTGGAGATGCTTATTTATAGCCTCAATTTCTTGGAAAGCATTCAAGGCACCTGCCAGACGCTCAAATCCTTATCAATCCAACAATAACATTCACTGTTTTTTTATGCACAGTGCAGATCATTTGAATTCAATTAATTTATAAATTAAAGTTAAAGTAAATTCTTGATTTTTTAGCAGTATTAACTTTTTTTTTTTTTTTCACATCTTTGTGCTGGTTAAATGTCAACCTTGCTTAAAGTCAACATTTCTTTTTTAGATGCAGAGGGCGGGGAACGGAGGAAGCAAAAGGAAGGGAGACTGAATTCAAAACAGATTCAACTGCATATCCAGTTAAAAATCAAAAGGGATTGAGACAACAGCAATGAATTTGCCTTCAAAGTTATTACACATACAAATACAAACTGCTTTTGGAAGTTGCACAAAGAAAATAAACACAACACTGTGAACAAAAATTCAGATTACATATTAATAAAACATTATGAAAAGATGATCATATCATTCATTAAAAACTTATTTTGTACATTATTTTTTGATGACAGTTACTAGTATTGTACATCTCAATATACATTTTTTTTAACTTGTGAACACCACTATTACTGTGTTTAGGACAACTCAATGATAATCACATTGATGCACTATTAAAACAAAAAAGCCAACAATAATATCAATCACTAAAGGAAGTTAAAATATAAACTGAGCTAACAAAATAGACTGACACTGGAACAAATCCAGAAAAAATTTTCAACTCCACTGGATTTGTTCCACAGTTGGATGAGAATGATGGCACAACTAGAATTGAAATTAATTAATTAACCAATCAATCAATCAAGTAATTAATTAATCAAAATAATGAATGTAAAGTCAAATGAATGAAACAAACATAAACAACAAATTTACAAGACAAACTGACATAATTATATGACAATAAATCAAAATAAAACATTCTGAATATCAAATCTTTACTGGCAAATTTCATGTACACATGTCTTCTAATAAAATTTAAAAACTTATTCAACACAATTATGTACATGAACTAACATTGCTAGAATATGCAAGAGCCAGAGCCATTA
Source organism: Peronia verruculata (assembly GCA_038406235.1). Taxonomy (NCBI): domain Eukaryota; kingdom Metazoa; phylum Mollusca; class Gastropoda; order Systellommatophora; family Onchidiidae; genus Peronia; species Peronia verruculata. The sequence continues at coordinate 13,336 of JBCAUA010426786.1, read as the reverse complement.
CAAAATTATGTTATACTCCAGCATCACACAAATCTAGCAGAAATTAGACCAATCCATTTTTATTACATACTGGCTATAAAAAAAAAAAAAATCTTACATACAGTCTTATTTCAAGCCAAAGCTATGATAAACAACAAGACAGAAATACTGCATTATTTTTCAAATTAAAAAAAAAAAACACAGAGAGAGAAATCAGTTTTCATACCAGTGTGGACAAAACAGAAAGAATAAGACAGAATGTGAAAACAAAGTGATACAGTATGCAAGGTGATAAAGAGATCCCAAGAATCCTTTTCATAGGATCAGTGCAAACAAGGAAGTATGGTAATGTATGTATAAAGTGATACAAAGAGTTCTACAATCAATCATATGGAAGACAGTGCCAACAAAACCATCCTCATCCTATCCCAGTCAATCTTCTCTGTAGTTTAGAAAAGAAGACAATGAGAGAAAGAGAAAGAGAAGTCAGTTGTGACAAAACAAAATTTGCACATTCTCAACATATAACAGAATATAATAGTAGTCATATCCAAAATGTTCATCTCTTCAACATAACAACAGAAGTTCAATTAATATTAGACAAAGGAATAGAAAATTTTTCAAAATGTGAGACTTTCAAAACAGAGACATTTGCAATCACACTTTTAACACACAGGTAGTCATCAACTTACGACTGCATTTGGTTACAAGTGACTGGTTGAAAACCGATCACATAGTAAGTCGTATGATGCTAAACTGCCGTAAGTACACTATGCTGTATAATGATATTGTAATCACTATAAAGTCATATAAAGTTGATTTGAAAACTTGGCTTTCACTTTCAACATCAAGATGAAGTTATTTATATGTGTTATTGTTTTTTTTTTAATTGTTTAGTTGGATGCCGGTTGGACAGTCTTTTTCTATTTTATAAAATAAAGTCATATTTGATCAAAGTTTCCTCAGTTCATTATTTCACTTTCGTTCTATAGACATTGTCTTTATCTTTCTTTAAATTCTTATACATGTACTTTCAACGGTTAAAGTCAAACACTGCATACTACATTACAGATCATTTATTATGTGCAAAACATACAAAAATATAAAACATTTTAGGAAAATTTAAAAGGCCCAGATATGGAGGAAGTCACACTGTACTGGTACTCCCTACACATAAAGACTGAGTAGTCAGACCAGGGGATGCTGCTGCTGGGTGCGTGGAAATTGTCGTAGACTAGACCTTTCTGCTGTCTGGCAACCGAGAGTGATGCCTGCCGACCTGGCAGTTGTAAAGTTGATCAGTCTTAAGTCACATAGGTCATAAGGTGACAATTACTTGTAATTCGAATTACTAACTTGTATTTAAGTGATAAAGCAAAGACTACATTGGATGATGCAGTTGTTTCAAAACAAAACTCCTTGCCTGATGCATTAAAACAAAATATCAGAGCTAAGAATTTGTTTTCCTAAATGTACTACTACTATTTTTTTTTTCCTGAATTAATCAAACTGATGCAGGCCTGTATGTCTGAACAAATCAGTCATACACATATTGCATTTTGATCTATTTCCATCTGATTGTTTTACACTCTATACATAGTGAAACCACATGGGACTATTGTATTTGCTATGGCAATAGATGACCACCAACTGAGGTTTAAACAGGGCCATGAATCATAATAACAATAGCAGACTCAACCTCTCTGTGTATGTTCTTTCTAATTTACCAGCTGCAAAGTAAGACACATGTGTGCTATTCTCTGTGTTAGTGCCACACAAAAAAGTTCAAATAATTTCCTATTCTTACACACATATTCACAGTCACAGGTCTTGCTCAGTAACTGAAGGTGAGTCCACGCACCTGATCTTCCATCCTTCTTTCACATGTTCTACAGAAAAAAATAACAAATCTGTCCTTGCTGCAGAAAGTTATTCACTATTTTTTTCTATAAATTAAGCTAATACAATACACTTATGTACATAATATGACTGACAGTGACAAAACACACACAAAAAAAAAAACAAACAAACAGAGAGTAAAGCAGAAGAAGTGTAAAGTTAAACAGTGGGATCAGAATATGTCTCAAGCAAAAATCTAGATTTAACTCTTTGACTACTGGGTCGTTTTCAATGTTTTGACTGGGCCATTTTAAGAGGTCATATTTTAGGCAATACTTGAATTTTTCCATTTGCAATATTTGGTTCTCTTTCACATAAAACTGATCACTTTATATGTTACTGGAAAGTTAACTGGATGTAGTAAACGGATTGAAATTAAATACCAAAGTACAGAAAGAGAAATTGGGAAAAGCACTAAAATAAACTGAGCCGATGTGTCGGCTCTCAGTAGTCAGAGAGTTAACAAGGAAAATACCAGAATATTATTTTACCATCAGTCACTGTTGGAATCAGAATCTGAGTACAGCTTTGACTCCCACTTTGAGGAAGTTGGGATATTTTTACGAATTCGTCTGGCAGCAGACATTAAAGCCCTCCTCTCACTCAAGGGTGGTGGCCTGTGGAGTCAAACAAAAAAAGATGGATTACAAAATGAGGTACAGATTTTGTTGGATTTTACTCTCTCTCTCTCTCTCTCTCTCTCTCTGTCTGCATATGTGTGTGTGAAATTATTTTTATCATCACTGTGGCATTTGAATAGTCTAGATGGATAGGTATTTTTTTTTTTGTAACATTGATAACATTAAATGGACAGCTGTATTGTTATTAAACATGCACGTGTAATCAGGGAAACACAGGAGGCAGCATCAGTTTGCTGGCTCACAGAGATAAAAATAGATTATATTGTTTTATAGATTAGTCAAACAAATCTATATGCAACATGTCTATCAAACCTTTCAAGTTAGCCCTAGTGCTTGACAGCTTTCACTTTTCTGTCCTCTTTTGCTTTTCTCATTTGTTAATTTTGTGAGGCAATGAGGTGAAGAAGCTATGAGAAATATCCACCAACTGTCAAATTATAGGCCACAAGCTTTTTTTCTCTTTTTTTGGCCTGTCAGGGATGAAATTGTTAGTCCTAAATGTGACATAAATAGCCGGACAGCACAGAACATTGTGCACGTAATCATTTGCTGGGAGCTTACATTTGGTTCTGGCACTGAGAGAAAAATACATGTACAGGCTAATAGTAATACGTACACATATTTCCTGGTATGCTCTGATCCCAATGACATCACTCCTCTGGTGACAGGATCATAATATCTCAATTTTGGTAGATCAGAAGTCAGTTTCAGCTCATCCTCTTCTCTCGTGAAATTTTTAAGCAAGTCACACAGCATCTGGTGACAAAAAGTATGTTCAAATATTGTAAATGGAAATCAGAAAACTAATTCCAAATATTACTTTTCTTTGAAAGGAATGAGTGTGTGAATATCTTCAGATAATGTACGAGAATGACATAATGAAATCAGGCACTCGTCAAACTGAGGCGACCTGAGTAATCATGTGTTTTTCAACAGTGAATGAATTTTTAATACAATTTTTTTTCTTCACTTATATATATCAATCTAAAAATGCATTAAAGGGTTAAACATGAAGAAATAGATTGAGCTAAAGGCAAATTGAGTGATATGATCTAATAAGGAGTAATATGGATTAACAAAATTGATCTGCCATTTTCTCACTAAATTCAGCTGCAGCAACAGGTCATCCCCATTGTCTTTGGCTTGCCAAGATACTGACTTCTACTTAAAACAGAACAATTTTTTTTTTTTTTTCTCGAAGAAAGGGAAATAATTTTCACAGTGATATCAATAACTCCATATGCTTAAAATCTGACAAGAGCTTGATTTCATTGTGTCCCATCTCATAACAAATTTTTCAAAAATCTCTTCATAGGAACTTGGAAGCACACAAAATATCTCCAGATCAAGTTTGGATTGTGATAACATTTTCAAAAACACCCATATTGTAAAGCGCTTAGAGCCTGTAATTACGGGGATAGGCACTATATAAATACTCTCTATTGTTATTATTATTATATTAAAAAATATGAAATAATCTTCAGATTTTTTCGTGGAACTTCAAGTAAAATTTTTTATTCAACAAGGATCTGAGTTATTTCTATCAGTCACTGTTACAAAAAAAGCAGCTGTCAAAAACTAATCACTTAAAATGGTCTATGTAATCTGTGACAAACACTTTCAATCTCAAATGGACAATATGTGAATCAATCTGCTGAAAAGTTTCTTAAACTTGATGAAATAATAGCAAAATGGGACTCACCTCATCTTCTTTCGACTGTAAGATCTTGACAACACGGGTGGAGCTCTCTTCTAGAAGCATGCATTTAGCTTTTACATTTGGCTCTTTTACCATTTCCGTCACGCGGCGCAACAAGATTTGTGCAACTACCTGCGTTCGGTGTATTTTACTCTGGTCAGGCTTCAGGTGCTCAAGAGTTTCTATGCTTTGGCAAACATCTTGCTCCAAATTTTGTGGCAGTGTTATGTTTTGCTGATCGCTCTGTTGTCGCAGATAAGTGAGATGTGACAGCCAGTAAAATCTTGACAGCTCCCTGATCAGTTCATGCTTCTGTTGTTCAGTCAGTCGGTTGTCAATCTTCAATAAATAATCTCGGAGAGATACTATCTGTCCACCATTTATTTCCTGAGAATCAATTTCTTTCAGGATAAAGGCACACTTCAACTGAAATGATTTGGCTGTTATTTCAATTTTGTTCATCGCCTCAGCATCTTTCTGTAGCCTAAATCGACTCAACAAAGAAGAGTTTTCTATTTGCTTCACTGAACGCTTTATTTTTGCCACATCATCCCTTGTAACATCATTTTGCATTCTCAATCTAGTTTTTGCTTCCTCACGCCTCTTACTTCTTTCTTTGTTTATGTTCTCATAGCGCCAACAGTTGAGAATGGGCCTCTGGCATTCAGGACATTCAATGTATTTTGAACCATTAATATCAAAGGAGTTGACATACTGATCAAGTTCAGACACAAGGAAAATATGTGAGCATGAGGGAATTTTAATAATCAGTTTCCCTGGCCGATTCTTGGTTTCTTCTGAATCTGTCATCTCTGAACTTTCATTTAGCTCAGACTTCTCTTGGGTATCCAGCTCTTCACTATTGGTATTTTCCTTTTCTGAACAAGACCCACGTTCAGTTTCAGCTACATTTTCTTGCTTAGGTTTCAGCATCAAGACTTTGTCACACTTTGCACAAACACACATTTCGCCGCACAATCCAGCGCAAACATGTTTGCATTTTTTTAATTTCTCGACACATTTTTCATTGCAGGGCTGTACATCACAAGTCTCAAAGCATAACTTGGTGCATTTATTATGGATGCATCCATACCTGCATTTTTCCTTGCAAGGTATACAAGCATCACCACAATCTGTAGCAGCTTTTGATTTTGCACATGAACTGTGCCTACATTTTCCTGGACACTTTACTGTGCATGGCAAACAGGGAACTCCACAGTAGTTGCTACAACGATGACCACACGGCAAGATTTTGTCGCATGTTTTACTACATCCCTTATGTACGGCACCGCGCAAACATTCAGCACATTTTCCTGTGCATCTGTGTCTGCAGTCCAGGACAGCTCCGCACTCTGACTGACACGGGTATAACGAAGGCTTCATGTAACATGGCACTTTGCAGATATGTCCGCAGGGCCAAGCATATTGAACATTCATAGTGCATTTCTTATGTTTATTCTGTTTTCCGCACTCACCACACGTGCCTGGACAAGGATGTTCACAGTCAAGGAGTGCTGGACATCTCTGACGACAAATGGCTTTGTCTGGTGAAGTATAGCATGGAACCTCACTCTCGTGCCCGCAGGATGGTATTGTTTTCACAACAGGAACAGTGCAGTCACCGCAGGGTTGAAAGCATTTTTTTAAACATGGATGACCATCCTTGCAAGTCTTTGTGCATCGCTTCTTACATTGGTACTGTGTGTGGTCTCGATCATAACCATGGCATGTTTTGGCACAGACATGACCACAAGTCAGTCTATAGTCACATGGCCGACCACAGCCTCCCTCAGGACATTTCTTGAAGTCCTCAGGAGAAATCAGAACATTCTTGAATTCAGGATGATTCTGACATATTACTGGAAGGCCAACTCCAATGATTTCATGCTCCTTAGCTGTTTGACGAATATTTGACCACAGTTTGCTCTGAGATGCTAGTAAGTCAATGTTGCCAATAACATACAGACCTTTCTTTGCACGAGACAAGGCAACACATACTCGATTGTCCACTTTCAGGAACCCAACACTATTTTGAGAATTGCTCCTCACAAGCGAAAGAAGAATGATATCATTTTCTTCCCCTTGAAAATTATCAACAGCAGTGACACGGACTGGAAGCTGGAAATTTTCTTTCATTGATTTCTTGATAGCTAGTACCTGTCCTGCATAGGTAGCCAGGATTGTGATCTGTGCTGACTTATAGCCTTGTTGCGTTAGGTACTGGCACAAGGCTATCAAATATTCTGCCTCATATTTGTTTGCTTTGCTACGAGTGTCATCAACTTTTTCTTCCATTTCCTTATGTTGGATGAAAAATACATTTTTAGCCACTCCTGCAATATTCTCATAATGATGGACTGAGTCATGATCCTGTAAATCAGGATAAATATGCCGCATCAGCTGAGAAATCTCTGGCCTCATTCTGTGCTGTTCTTTCAGTATAACATGAGGGACTCCATTGTTCAGCAGTCTTTCAAATAAAGAAATTTCAAGCCCAAAATCTTTGGCCAGTTCATAAACAGTTGGACTTGGCCGTAGTTGCTGGTGGTCTCCAATTAAAATGAGGTGTTGACAATTTTTGTTCAGAGCTGTCACAATATGAGACTCTAAGACCTCAGCTGCCTCTTCAACCACAACAATCCTGCAGCCAACAGCTTGCAAAACAGCTCTGTGTTTAGCAGCTCCTGTTGTTGTCATTCCAATCACTTGCGCATTTCGTAACAAATGTAAGTCTTCCTCTCTGTTGACTTCCTTTTTCATCTCATATGCTGATTTGTAATGATGCACCTGTGTTCTCATCTGCTGAGTCAGTTTCTCTTTATATCTGACAATCCAAAGGTTGTACAAGGCAAATCTTTTATTATGATCCAATTGCCAAACGTTGGTTACACGACTCTCTTCATCCTCTGACATTGGTTTGATACCTCTCAGTTTTTTCATAATTCGACGAAAGCTCAGTGGCTTGGAATTGCTGACAGTTTGCCATCCACCATCATCAGCATCTTCATCTAATGTTATTTCCTCAATGCCCAGCTTTTCAACTCTCTGCATAATGGACACCATGCTATTCTTTGCATTCTGAGTTTTTTGCTCATAGTTCAAATCCTCCTCCTCCTCATCGTTATCATCAATAATGCGTGCCCTCTGTGCTTCAGCTGAGGTTTCTCCATCATCAAAATAGTCTGTATCCTCTTGTTCTCCCTTCAAGGCATTGGTCAACATCTCAATATCATCCAGCTGTTTGTGAAGGCCTCTATGAAGACCAAGGAGCCAATATTTAACCACTGACTCTTCAGGTATGATTTCTTTAGAATTCTGTGATTCAACCTGTTTCTTCATCTCAGCAAGAAATTTCCCACGTAGTCCCAGTTCATAATCTTGAAGAATTCTGCCACGAAAAGAAGATAAAAATACCTGTAGTGCAGGATGATGTTGCATCCCTGATTGATATCCATATTGCCGACACAATTCATCTTCAACAGTGAGTCTCAATAAACAATACAGTTTAACTCTGTCAATGATATTCATTCCACTATGTATCTTTGTATTTTCAGATGGTTGAGTCCACATAAGCGCAAGCTTGGTAAGGTGCAACTCGATCATCCTGGGGATGATAGTGCTAGGATTGGAGCTTGAGGCATTGAGCCATATTCTCATTACTGATTTGCTGTACCTGTGGTCTGGTTTGTCATCATGTAAAGAGTTAAAATGTTGGGGCTGCATATGATTTTCTAGGATATCTTCAGTTTTTATGTCAACGCTCAAGTTATTCATTGTTTTATGTAAGAGTTCAATTTCTTCCGAGACCCTCTTCAGATTTCCTAAACATTCTGCGATCTTTCGTCTCACAGATATACTGTTCAGAGCTTGCTCTTTTCTCAACTTCTGCTTCAGAGCTCTCATGCTGAATGGTTCCAGCACGGGGGAATCATTTTTCCCTCCAACACGAACAATGCCATCCTTACAAAATTCAAGTACCCCTTCCAAGAACTGATCCAGTGCATGATTTGTATAACACACAACCAAGATAGGATTAGCTCCATTATTACTTGATATCATGTGTTTGTTCTTAATCAAAGCTTGCATAACTTTCAGCCCCACATAGGTTTTTCCTGTACCAGGAGGACCCTGAATGATAGCCATCTCTTTCGTCAGTGCCAGCTGTGCAGCTTCTCTCTGGGATTCATTCAAGCACATGTCATCTGCTTTGGGCCATTTCACTGTGGTTAACACAGGCACTATTTTCTGTCGGCCATCTTTCATCATAAAGTGAATATCATATTCTGGTAAATTACTGACACCCCCTGAGGGTAACAGGTATCTTGGTGGCTTCAGAACTTTCTTGCATGCCACAATATAATCTTGCAATGGCAGATTAGATACCATCTCTTGAAGCCCCTCCAACACATGGCTATATGACTCAAAGTAGGCAGTAGTTTCTGCCATAATATAAACATCATTGGTTGTTGAGTTGAAGATTTCATCAAGCCCACTTTTGAAGTTCACATTCACATAACCCTCAGCCAGTCCCTTTCTGTCACGTCCTGTAATGGTGGCAAAAAAGACAGTTTTAAAATTGTCCTTTGATAGACATACTAAAGAACCAAAAATCAAACGCTTGGAAAATTCCCATCGGACTCTCTTAAGTTTGGACACATCAAATTGAAGAATATGATCAATTCCATCTCCATAAACGATGTTAATGATTTGGACATCAAAATAGAGTCGAATATCTGAGCAACTGAAATTTTCTCGACATCCTTTTTCTTTATATTCTGCAAGTCCGTTCCTCAAGGGGAGAATAAAGTCTGCTTTCATCAGTCGAAACTGCACATCTAGATAATGAAGTGTGTCTTGATAAACTCCTTTAACTATGGCACTTCTGACAAATGGCTTCCTTTTATCTTCAAGATCTGATTCTGTAGGAACAACTGAGAGCTCTGTGAAATTATCCGGGGGAACATCTGAGTCATCAGTTTCAACCAACTGCTGTCTCTGTGATCTAAGTTCCTTTTCCTTCTGTGACGAATAAACCTCTTTGGCTCTTTGTGACAACAGTCGTAGATTATCTCTTATATCCTGATCTTCTAGAACCATTGAATCAGAGGGTAGGCAATTCAGAAGGTGAGATGTTGCATTAACACATTTTACAGCGAAATGTGGCATCTTGTCCAGAATTTCCTCTAAAATACGCATTATTGACTTGAAGAATCCTTCAGCATCTTGCCAAGGTTGAAGTGACATCTGCTTCTCTGTTAGATACATTGTAAAATGTTCAAAAAAGCGTGAGCCATTGAGGGTGCTAATGAGGTGTCGAATTGCTTCTCTCTGGTGCTGTGCATTGAAAGAATGGTCCAGGGCTTTCACAAATAATGTGAACCAATCCTCTTTGATCTTGTCTTCATCCAACCACATCTTGACTTGCTGCCATTCTGAAGAGATGAATAACAGTAACTCCGCAGAATCTTCGGTCTCTGCCCAAGTTTTCAGTCGGCCATAAGTCATTGGTCTGGGTGTGTACTCCTTCCTCCCGCCATCACCTCTGCCTCTTCCACCTCTTTGAGCTCTATTTCCATCTTGCACATTTCCTCTGCCTTGACCTGTACCTCTTTCTGTCTTCCCTCTATGATATCTATGATCACTCGCTCCCGCTGATCCTCTTCCTCTACTGTTAGAATTTGGATTTCTTCCAGTGGATCCGGATCCTCTCCATCCTCGCTCCACAGAACCTGGTTCACCATTTGAAAGGTTTGAAGGCCCCCTGGAGAAAAAACGTCAAAAATTTACCCACAGATTTGAAGTCCCCTGAGTAAAAAACATGTCCAAAGTCTTGCAGCACATAACCAAAAAAGATATCAGCTACCTAGTTTGACTCAAATATGGCCTTTAAGATAATGAAATCAGCCATTATCTATGAACGATAATTTGAGTCAGCAAAAAAATCAGCCATTACAAAGATTCATAAAGTGATAGATATAACTTACCCAAGTGCCATATCAATCTACACATATTGTTCTATTAACTTTGTTCCCTATTTCTTCTACATTAGATATTCATATAGGATTTTTTTTTTAGACTTTCAGGTGCTAACCTGATAATGCAACCATTTCTCATAGTTGACTCTGACAGATAGTGTCGCCACAGTGCGGATACAAAATGTATATACAATTTTGTACAGAATTGACAATAACAGAATAAGCAGCATTCTGAAAATTACAACCACTGACACTGAGCACAAGTTACTCACTTCCTTTAGAGCAATCAGATCCAGATAATTCACTTGTTTTTTTGTTTGTTTTTTTTTTGGCGCTCGCAAAATTTGAATTTGAAATACAGCAAGTTCATAATGTGTGGCACATCTTTGAATCATCACATATTCATCATGCCAAAAATGGAAAAAATTATATCTGATTGGATCAAATGTACTGAACTGCCATGGTATAAAAGATGGCTAAATGTATCCACAAACCATTGACCATCTAACAACTAGAAGTTAAAGATTTAAAAGGCTAAACTTCCATCTATTCACAATCTGCCAAAAATGAATAAAACTGGGAAAATTTCTGGTCTTACCTTTGAGAAAAATAGCTCTCTCTGTCACCAGACCCAAAAAGAGTTCTCCCTGATGCCCTCCCTCTGCCTGCAAAAGATCTTCCTCGACCCCTGAAGTTAGAATAAATTTGAAATGGAACACCAGAAAGATACATATAATATACATATACATGAAAACATATTCACCCAAACAGGTGAACTAAAACAAGTTTACACATCAAACTTATTTCCCATGACTAATTAACATTTACTCCCCTCTTTTATCATGTTAACATAAAAGAAAGAAAACACATTTCAGCCCTCAAATTTTGATTGCTCATTGTATTTTGATAAAGTCCACATCATCAATTCCAATAAGTTATGCCTCAACTTTAAAAAAAAGATTAGGGGTTGTTTCAATTAATTGAGAAGAATTATGTTTACTCAGTCTATCTTAGAATTATTTTACCTTTAGAGCAAAGAAAAATGTCTGAGCAACAATGGAAACAGTAATTCAAATAAATGTTATCAGTCTTTGCAAGTTACAAGGAATAATTATTATTTTTTTGTAAACTGAATGAAAGTATGGCTGTAAAAGCTTAACAACACAATGTGCGTTCTATTGCACAATTCATTAATTAATTGTATAAATTTTCATCTAATTGTTGTTCAATGTAAGTATAGCTCCTGAAAAATTTACAAAGCGGCATTTTCTACTGCTTCGATGTAATGTACACACACACACACAAATATGAACAAATAACTAAAAATAAGAGTAAGAATACTTCAATGTAGAAAATGAAAAGGAACTTAACTAAACAATATAACGATGAAAAAAAAGTACAAGCAAACATACTCTGACATTATTGTTAAGTATTTTCCTACTGAATTCTGCTGATAAAACTGTAAAGCATCCTGAGAATCAGAGATCTCTTGAGCCTAAAAAAAAAGAGAAGAAAAACAAGATAAAGAATTTGCATAAAATACTTGAAGATGATAGATATGCAAATTCTTATCAATATTAAGACCAAGGATTTTCTTGTTGAATCCTGAAAAACCTGGAGCATTAGTTAAAATCTGATGATGCGAACAAAATCTGCAATATAATAAGATCCAAAAATGTATTTCAATGGATTTCCTCAGAATCTCAAAATGATCTCCGAGTTGTGGCAAATGCTTCGTTTGTTGAATTTTAAGAACTGTCACATGATGTGAAATACTCAAAATTTTTCATTTTATTATGGAACATATTGTGAACAGCTAACAAATTATAGGTCAGTACTGTACAACAACAGACTTATCAAAGACAATCTTCCAAGGGACAGCTCAGGGTGGAGGAAGAAGAGGGAGGCAGAGAAAGAAATGGACGGACAAAATTGCCAAGTGCACAGGATGCACAGGGAAGAACTTTGCCATGACCACCAGAGGTGGAGTCAGCTGATGCAGTTTTCAGTAATGCAGCACCCTTATGACCCCAGAAAGGATTAAGGGACTCATGAATCATGAATTGTCCAATAAATGACTGAAATATAAATAGCTAAGAGGAAAGAAATGAGAAAAATGGGAGTACATTTCACTACATTTTAACTCAAATCATGCAACATTTTGTGCAAATATTTACAAGCCAGTTTGACAGCTACTATGTGGCAAAGCCTTCAATTTATGGGAGAGGTCCAAAACTAAAAACAAAAAAATAAACTATTGTACTTCAAATCAGGGAGGAATTTAATACAACGGAACATTGCTTTTTACATTTTACTTGAAACAATCCTTATGGGTACGAATGGAAAAGATAATAAACTCTTTGACTTGTATATATTCTGAGAGAATCAAGTGGCTGCCTCAGGAAGGATTAAGCATTTGAGCCAAAATGTTGAGGTATAAAATCAATCCTATATTCCTTGTAGTAAATAATGTGCATCAGTATATTTAATATAAATGGAAAAAAAGGTACATATTGCATCCTCTCTGTAAGAAGAATGCCAGTTAACAGCACGAAAATATAACTACCTGCTGTACTTCAGTAAATTATATGCAGTAATTGTCTCTGCCTTAAAGTGTGTGCCAAATGTGATGAGAAAAACTTTTGGAAATAAAAATTTAGAGTTTCACAAAACTTTTGCCCAAACAGCAGCATCTCTGCCTACTCTTTATGTGATTTTTTATTGCCAAAGATTCTCTATAATATATTGTAACATACAGCAGGGACCACTAATAAAACATCCACAGTTACCAGGGAGAACTAGGTGTCAGATTTCCCTACCCAAGAAGCTAGGGGACTGCTGAATCACTGAAAACAAAGCAGATTCTGATCTGTCCCATCCCCTGAAAGGATTTGAAGCTACAGTCAAGTCCTCTCAAATAGAACTCTGGTAAGACACATTTCTGATAATGCGGAAAACAAAGGAGGCAGCGTCACGGATGGGGCAAGAGGGATAAGGCAATTAGGTATTTTTTTCAAAATCACATGACCTAGTGAACTTCGCTCACATGTGGCTTTGTTTACTTGGTCTGCGCATGGCAGACAAATCTGGACGAATGATGAGCTCTCAAACTTGTCACATCATATAAACAAAGCCACATGTGA
>JBCAUA010426675.1:0-17830 GCA_038406235.1 Peronia verruculata | reverse complement strand
GAGCCTCTGATGAGTATGAGTACATATATGAGCTATAGCCACAGATAACTCGGAACTTCAAGATTTTCAATCAGTTCTGACGGAGTATCATTTTCCACTAACTTCACAAACTTTCTGTAGTAATACAATGTACTCATGGGTATACAGTGTAGTTTCCAACTGCATATACATGTACATGTAAACATATATAGTATATGTACAGCTGTCAGTGTGGACACTGATGTGATGACGAAAGGAGTGAAAGGCTTCTTGCACTGAACGGCCGAATAGTTTTCTTGTCGTCTAATATTAATATATTCAGGACCTGACTTTGACATTAACATGTCAGTTCGGTGATAGAGAAGAGAGAGAATGAGTGTCAGTCAGGAGCCAGGGCCACTGTAAGCCCTGTACAGTCAATTAATTTAGCGACCATCTTCATAGATATCTGAGAGGTTCACCAGCAGTTTTTCAGTTCTTGTCGAACTAAGTGTTAAAGACGGCCGAGCTGTTGCCTGCCAGTTGTTCGGTAATTTATCCACCATGTTTTGTTTGTTGTGTACATGTTTTGCTTTGTTTTGTTTTAGAAACCGACAAGCCGGGTTGTTGGCTGAGACTGGACTAGGACACCATGTAAACAAATCCCTGCTAATCTCGGGACTAATAATAAATTCTAAAGACAAGAGTAGAACATGTGGCAATGCGCTGCTCCGTATGCATTGTTGGCCAGACCGACCGTTAGAGTATGACAGTTCTAAAACTGTTGAGAGTACATTACACACAATCTGACACACAGCGCCTCATTCAGACAAACTTAGAACGTGGCCCGAAAAACACACACACACACAGACAGACACACACACATGCGCACGCACACACACGCACACAATTATACATTCATATTTTCAAAAACTAGGTTACATGAATAGGAAACAAAAGAACTTCCTGTCTTTTTTCTGACTGGCGGCAGGGAGATGGACATGAGCTGGACACAGGATCTGGAGAACAGAACAATTGATTGAACGGAAATACCACATCCACTCTCAGCACAGCTGATGTTCTCATTGCCAACTAGATTCAAAGTTTTATCCTATCAGAGACAAGCTGTAATATCACTGATATCCTCTCCCTGTAGCCCTTGACATTCGCCAGTTTACAGTATTATGGTAGTCCTTTCTGTTTGAATTTTTCATGTCTTTGTTTTAATGTTATTTTTCATCCAACACCATAGCATATAATAATTATACATATGTACATAGTGCATTCAAGACCAGTCATGGTTTATAATTGTCAGTATTACTTCGGTAAGCCTAACCTTTGATTTCCAGACATCCAAACGGGAAACGAGACCTAGTGTGATGTATTCAGGAAGAGAACTGCTTGGTTTTTGTTAAATTACGAAATCAATGACAGCGCCATCCGTGCTATACTATCATGGGCAGGCATCAGCCATCGGTTTGGAAGATATAACATCTGGCTATTTGTCTCAATACATGCATTGTAGTGTTCAAGCTGTCTAGGGCTCTGCACTTGCCATGTCTTCCTTGTTAATGTTTTCAGCTGTAGCTTTGACCTAACCAGTCTCAATCACTCATCATGTCTCCTCCTGCTATTATCCTTGTGCTCCCACCCCGCCCCCCCCCTCTTCCCATAAAAGAACAAAAAAATGTCTGTGGTGAAATGGATGCCCTTTTAAGCGATTCCCTGATCCCAATCAACTCTGTGCCATACCACTTTCCCGCCAGTCTGCCCCAGTGTCCAAAAAGCTTTTATCCATAATGTGCGGGATTCGATCGTCAGGAGTATGGGGTAGGCCTGTGTGATTTGCAACAGTGGAAAGCTTTCATACAGTAATTCTACAATAATATTCTTGAGTAATCTTATGTACAACATAGACAATGCTGAGAGAACAAATTGTTCCGTCCATTAGCAGCCAGCAGATGTTGTGTCCAGTCTTCTCCTCTTTCTCTGAAGTCAACATTTCAATCTGCTGGAGAAATCCGCACTTTTGGGGGTATTTTTTTTTCTTTGTCTTTGTTTGTTAGTCTTTGTTCTGCTTTGTTTAAACAACAATGGGCTGGGTGTAAATACATGTATCTATTCTCACAAACACACAGGCACCAGTACAAAGTGGGGACAATAAACCACAAACCAAAGCAAGCATTAGAAAATAGACATATTTCTCCACTTTATTACAAATCATTGTCTTTGTTATTCTCATCCACGGCTCACCACGCAAAGTGCATACTGAATAGTGAAGAGTTCCTTTCAGTCTCTCAATAACACTATCACTTACATAGGATTAGTAAAATGTCAGTCTCTTATTTAAGGTATCTAGCTCTGGCAATCGGGCGCAATATAGTTATGTGAACTAAGTGCCATAGCCTTGTAATATCCTTACTCATGTACATAATCAAAGCTTCGCACAGAAAAATTATTTGCACCAAGCATTCTAAATGCAATGACTAACATTATCCTCTGATAAGTCGATGATATTGAAACAAGTAAAATGTTTTCATGTTTTTCCAAAAACCTTCACACAAGTAACATCCAATAATATAACAATACAATAAGAACTGATCACTGATAACAAACAGGACATCTTTTATCTCTTTTGTCCAATCTGTTCAAATCTACCAAGTCTATCAAACATGAGCAAATGAACTGCCACCAGACCTGGCTGCTTCTATCTGTCTTTATACTTGCTGTTATATGATTTGTTTAATCCTTTCTTAGTTCCTCCAGTCCATATCAACACCACTGCCTGAACAAAAGCACAACCTACAGCTGAATAGTAGCAGATAAACTGGCAAAACAATGACACAAGCATGATAAAAGGCCAGAAGAAAGCAATTAAACAAATAAAAAAAAAAAAAACGAGAAAAAAAAAAAAAAAAACCTGGTAAATACTCCCAGCATGTTTCAAAACATTCTTCTTACTGACTGACTGATTTCAATTTCTGAAGAAAAAAACAAGAACAGAAATAAACTTTATTTCTATTCTTCTTTGAATGAAAAAGAAACTTAAATGGAGCGAAACTCAACCGTTTGCAGTCTGAGCTAGGAAATCACATCTTAAACTTTCTGGATTTGTGAAAATATGGATGGTCATTATGTCTGAAGGCAGCCTACCTCCTCTAATGCCTGAAAATACCACCATTAATCTATGGCATTCATGTACTGCCACTAACAGTCATTTAAGTTCCTAGTAAATGCTATCAAATCACAATAATTATTACATTGTCTTTCCAAATACATGTAGTGTGTAAAGTTCACAGTCTTCTAAAATTGTAAATGAATGCAAAAAATTAAAAAAAATAAAAATAAAAAAAAAAAAATAAAAGGAAGAAAAAAATTCCACATTTTTTGGTTTTATAAATAACTGACATTCGATTTTTACTTTTCAATAAACTGAGACATTTCACATTTATGACCGGTATGTTTTCTCAAAATTTTATGATCAGAAGTAAAAGAACAAAATGTAATAAGTCTTGCATATATAATACACAAACATTCAACAAGTAACAACAGTTTGGTACAACTTGTGGAATAGTTCTGAACTACCACCATACCATCTGATCAGGGCCAACCTTACCAAGTTCAAACTGGTACTTAGGAGACAAGATAATTTAAAAACCAAAGTCAATAAAGCAAAATTTTTCAAAACTCTGGTATGTTAATCCAGAATGGAAAGTTCAGCTATTTTCCTACAACAACTCAAATCAGTTCCTGTGAATAGTTTTCAACATTTTCAAGTTCACTGTCACATTCCCTAGGAAATGCTCGTAGTTATCTTTCAGGGTGACTACTTGTCTCTTCCAGTTCAATTAGGGGACAGGTCCCTCTGTAAACTCATTACTTTACAATAAAAATGAAAACGACCATTTGCAAGGAATAAAAGATGAAATTTTTACTTTGTGGGGTTATACCGGTAGGTCAAAGTCAAGAAATGAGTCTTCCGTTGAAGTGAGAATGGTTCCCATTTGCTATTGCGTATAAAATATAAATAATAAATGCACTCCATCAATCTGGGAACCATGACTTCTCTCTACTAGAAATTCCTTTCATCATACATTCATCCGAGTTGTCCATATTTTCATTCTACAGGGGATCTCTAACTGTCTCTGGGACAATACCAGGCCACTACCATCTGGTCTATCAACTGCTGTGGTCATACTAGCCAATAAGTCACGCATACAAACCAATAAATAAATGGTTACACACTGGTTATTACTGGTCAGATCATTCAGTATTGTACCTAGAGATAGGACAGACAACTTTTGGGGTCCACAAATGTATAGAGTATGTTATACGTCCAGTAAGCCTTCACTGCTTGAACTGGCTGCATTCATGTCTTTGTCATGACCATGATACAAACAAACACAGGTACTTGTATAATTGCATTTATGTCTAAGATGACAATGCTTGTAAATGACCATTCTAACTGAGGATTACATGAGCTTACAATAGAGAATAATTTAATTCTGGGCCATCGATAAGTGAATTCGATCTCAAATGTTGCTCATTTCCTCAATGTCACTGAGGTAATTGGAAGCCAACCTCACCCAAAACCATGTTAGTAAGGAAGAGTGGGGGGAAACAGAATTTGTGCTTTGTTAGAGTCTGGATAATTAACACCATGCACAATAGTCTAGCTAATAACATGCATAATGGTATGTCTGTTCCACATAAATATGATGTCAGAATCCACTTCCTAACTGAAGACAATATAAACACACATTTTTCATCAACTGTACATAATAAAAACTGGCACAAATGTCATTTTTGTGCACAACAGAACAGCATTCTCACACTGACAAACCATCCCTGATGTTCCAAATCTAATTTCATGACATGGAAAAGATTGAATAAAATAAAAGAGGATTCCTCTAATGTTTTACGGCCACAAAACCTGGTACCTTAGGCTCAGGACACAAATCACCTGCACTTAAAAAAAAAAACACATTGACAAGTTGAGTGTGAATTTCATAACTATAGATGGGAGAAAACATACTGGAGGTGTCTACAGCACTTTGATTATAATATGCATAATACACACTTGGATGATACTAAAGTAAAATATTCTTGAACTAGACAACAAAAGCATTGGGACAACAAAAGCATTGGGCTGGCATTTTTCTTTACAACAGCCGTTTCTAGCACTGAATTAGAGGTGAAGAAAGTTTACACACCGATACTTCCCCACTGCCTTTGTCATCTGAACTAAAGATGCACATCTAGAAAAACACTCCACCAAATAAATTCAACTACTTTTGAAATAATAAATATGTAAAAACATCATGAAGGAGTTTTTACAAACAAGAGATTGATAAACCAAAATGTATTCTCTCTATAAATACAAATGTGTATAAGAAAATATTGTTATCAATATTAAAACTACATACCATATGCAACTTGTTTTCTTTATAGGTAAAGCTCACTTGCATGCGACTATTGATATTCTCATCTAAAGCAAAATTTCACTTATTCATGCGACTGCTAAAACTGAAAGTGAAACAAACAACACTTTCCTATCCTTTCAGCAAAGAACTGAAGACTAAAGACTATATGTCTGTTGCCACCAATTAACACTAAGGACAAATTATTCTCTCCTCACAATTATTAATGCAGGAAAAAGGGCCTGACAGGTAGAGGAAAAGGGCCCTACAGTCAGAGCACAGCTTTTCTACACAGTTGTTTACAATGAGATCTCAAGACATTGGAATTTGACCTCAGCAGCCGGGTCATCATGGCCTCTGAGTGGCTTTGCCAGCCTCACCAGTCACTTCTACTACAAGCTGAGGCAGAGACACAGAGGCCAGCCCTGAAGACGAACTTTGCAGAAAGCTACAGCCTGGTCTTTCTAAAGTGAAGGATGCCAGAAAAAACAAAGACCTCAGATGTCTGAGAGAAAACAAAACAAAACAAAACAGAGCAAGAAAGCACTGTTGAATGAACATCAATCATATCTATATTTTCTAAGTACAAAGTGTGTACAACAGAATATCAAATGATGATTGGAGTATTGAAAATGGCATGGATAACATGACAAGGTCAGCAAGTCAAAACAATTTTTGGCTAATATCCTCTCAGTGTCTCAGATAGTAATACTGTGGATGTGAGATTCTTATCTCTGACTAAATCAATCACTTCATTTTGAAAACTGGTAACCAATTTATAATGCGTTAGATATTGAAGACAAATAATTAATCATGCTATCCTTCTGGCCTTAATCCTATTCCATACTAGACATGGTTAGCAAATAAAACAGTGTCATAAAGAACAAAAAGTTTACATCTGCTGCAAATTAAGCAACTATTTTTCATAACAACCAGTCGGCTTCTGCTGTGCTATACTGCCGGTGTTAGGACAAAGAGGCGAATAGGTAACAATCTCTGTATGACAAAAAGGTGAACCCTGGCCTTCTCTGCATGACAAATGGGTGAATGGGTCAATAAATTATCTTCCTGATTCACCTCTTTGTTGTGCACAGAAGGTCAGGGTTCATCTTCTAGTCATACTTGAGTTGTCATCATGTCACGTCTTTGTTATACAGCCAACAATATGTAAACTGAGAACCTTAGAATAACAACTATGATGACATAAATAATTTGAAATAATTTAAATAATTACAGATTTAAAACTGGGTAATTATGAGCTATAATCACCTTCACTGAGCTAAACAGGCATAACCTCTAATGCTTGTCAACATTACAGCTGATATAAATCTATCCATCTTCAGACAAAACACATTTACTGAACAGTTGACCCACAGTAAGACAGAGGTGACTATTGCATTTGGTCAGACCCATTCTCAGTGACCACCTTCTCCTCTGATAACACAACATGTATACAAAACATTATAATGTAATCACAATGTTCACAGGGTCCAGCTCATCCCTCCTGTTTACCTGGCAAACTGTCTGCATGTAACAAAAAACCCCAGATATTTCCCACACACTGGAGACAGACTGCACACACATAGGAAACACACATTCTGTCGGAGTTAAAAGGAAAACCTGAAGCAAAGAGGTAAGCAAGAACAATAGCTACAACAGAGACACAGTGCAATAGGTGAAAAAGGAAGGAAAAACACAATCCTGGCAAAAAACATTGGGTAATTCATTCTCAGATGGCAAGTTATAGGTCCACTTAGAAAGTTGATGGAACAGAGGATTTAAGAGAGAAAGTAAGATCTTAAAATCTTGTAGATATAGTATCAAGTAAACTTGACTGTCACACTTAGCAACACATTGGCCTCATTTATGCTGAAATTTGTTTTGCAATGCAGATCTATGCTAATACCATTCAGTAAACAGGCTCTATATTGAGAACAACAAGATCTGGAAGACATTCAAGCACTAACCTTATTTCTAGAGGAGAGAACAATGACAAAATCTGAGATACAATAACTATAAATCAGCCAGCATTTGGTCAGTGCTTATGAAACTTCAAAGAATGACAACACTGTTTTTTTCAATAGTGAACCAAGAAAATAAAAAAAGAAATTCAGTTAAGGGCCAAGAAATAATAAAAAATTCAGAGCTAATGCTCTCTTTATCAGATCCAGCTGATTGGCACATGGGGTTTTACTTAATTCTAGCTGACATGAATACTGTGCTTTACAATAGCACCTATTATTCAGTTTGTCTGTCTGAGGTAAAGAAAGTCTATGACAATGATCAGCATGTTGTATGCAGAGAAGCTTAGCCACACTTCACATAATAAATTCTCACTGAATCCCACCATTGCAAATGACTGCCATTCTGTGATATGTTTAAAAAATCCCTATAAGATGCAGCTAAAACATGCGAAAGAAAGTGGCTACTGGGCCTATCAGTCAGTACCAGGTACTATAAAAACAACATCAAACTTAGCCACTATAAGCCATCAAAGGAAATCAACTGTAACCATAACTTTGGACAATTGTATCAGCCATTTTTGGGGCACTGGAAAATGTTTTCAGACATACATCAATTGAATTGCATGATACATATGGTAGCAATACACCAAATCACAAACAAATCTTTTAACTTTGTTAGTCTGAGCATGAAGGAATGCAAGGATAGGTCAATGATAGTACTGCTAACCACCCAAGTAATTCATCATCATAGTGACTCTTCAGTCAAATCACATATTCATCATCAACAGGAAGGACACAGCCTGAAAAGGTTATTTATGTACTGATGTCCAAACAAGAACAAAATAAGAATAAGGATTCTATAACTAAATGTTATACAATTTGAAACACTGTCATTACTCTCTCCTTTTCAAGGAAGACTTACTGTTCATATTGTGATTAAAAACAAAACATCAAAATAACAGAGGAGATCACAAATTTGTATGGGTCCTCAAACAGGGTTGTACATCTGCATCATTAAGCAGGACCAAGCTCATCATTCTGCCACTAAATATCATTTCTGGAGATATAAGTTACTCAAGCAAGCACTGGATCCATATATCATAGCAGGGAAAGACACACAAAGGTGGGTAGAAAAGTGACTCAAGCACTCAGATAAATCAGTGATGACAGCAAAAGACACACATCAGATCAGAGAGAAGCGTGTTCTGACAGTAATACTCCATACAGAGCCAAACATTACAAAGGTATGTACAAAGTGCATCATAAATATAACAATGGACATAGTTCTGAACAGTTACAGCATCCGTACACCAATCTACCCTCCTTTTTAGCAAATAACCAGTTAGGCGACATGACACCCCATTAAGACAAAAAAATTTATTGCCAACTACAAGAAAACTCAGAAACTATGACAAACTCACTCATTGTTTGTCTTCTTTTTTTTCCTGCCACAGCCATTGGCATCAAATAAAGCACTCAAGTCTCTTTTTTCATTATTCTCCTTGACAACGCTATCATCCCTGCAGTCTTATGCTGCACACAATTATGCAGTTGTTCATGTTCTCAACTGGTCAGGTGATCCCACTTGTAAGTGACTTTGCAACACCTGCCTAAGCCAACAGTTAAACCATTTTTAACAAAATCTACTACACTTCATATCAGCCTAAGAATATCTGCTTCAAATATTCTAGGCAACAAAAGTGTCTATATCTCACATGTTCCACTCAAGATTTGGCTCATGTTCAGAGATGCTTTGTTAATATCATAAGTGCAACATAAACGAGCAAAAAAAGATTTGGTATTACGCCAAGTCTCGTGGAAATAACGAACCTACATCTATGCAAATCTGTGCACAACCAACTTTCATTGTATAACAAAATTAAAAGGATTCTCTCTGAGACTTGTCAGTGCATGGCAAAGTGTTATCAGACTGTGCAGTCCAGTATAAGAAAGCATAAATTTCTGCCCCTTAACAAGAAACAACAGAAACACTGGGAAAAAATTTCATTATCCTCATCACACAGACTTCACACTTTTAATCATTTGGCCAGACATGATCCAATCCTGATCATATCAAGTCCTTCAAGTGGCAGGACAATTTGGTTCCTCAGACTAAACTGGTTCAAGAACAAGACAAGACAACAGGGAGTTCTGGTACAATTTGAAAACAAACGTTTGCCAAGCCCCAGGCTCATAAATTCCATAATTTTAAAAGAACAACAGCATATCTAACGTCATTTGCAAATCACATATTTGCTTGTAAAACAGTCACAAACACAAGAGACCAGCACTTGCTTTGTTAGCATATCAACCTCTATAAGTCTGTATTTGCTTCAAACCTCTCTTGATACACTGGAGAAGTTTCTACCCTGCACTAGCACCTACATCATGTAATAAATCTGGATATAAGATTCAGGACTATCAACTGCAATTTCAACTTTTCCTATAAAAACAGAATTTATTATTTTCTCTGAAAGATCTTTATTTCTAGAAAAAAAAAATTACATCTCTACGAATGTTTTTGCATCTTCTTAGAATGTCCAAATCTGGTTTTCCATCTATCTTCAGACTTAATTCTGAGGTAAAACAGACATCTAATATATTTCAGTTGCAGTGATTCACAATTTGATTACTTTGTAGTTCTCATTTTGAAATTCCCTTTCCACATTTTAAATGATGAGATCTAAATCAGCCATGCTCATACAGCTATGAATGCTTCACATCCCTCCAAATCATCCTCTGGTTGTCTGGTGATCATCACAGTATTTCAGCTAAGGGATTGCATGTACAAAGCATGTCATTTTCCAATTTACAAATAAAGAGGTTATTAAAAATGTTCACCTAAAGGGTTTAAATTAAGCTAAGTGCTTGTTGTGGGCTTGAATTTGGGTAACATAAGGCCAAACTTTGTTTCGATGCCATCAAAGGTAGCTAGGGCCATGCGGTATCCACCTATATGGTCTGGGTTGCGAGACAGAATGTCTTCCAGATGAACTGATTTGGCCTCTGAACCTTCGGGGCGACTGTGGATAAGACATATTTTTAAAAAATGTGAAGCTTGATTGCTCAAGGCAAGTGTAGATTTAAATGACAAAATTCTGTCACATGGACAGAAAAAAACAAAAAAAAAAAAAAACGCTAACAACAAACGAAATAAAAAAGGAAGCCTGTAGGATGAGGGTGTGTCCATGTTTAGCTTTCGATTCTCTGAACAAGCTAAAATGACTATGTCTGCAGAAAATGTCTATACTCATTTGTGGGCCAAAAATAGAAATAATCAGCCATGATCAAATCTGAGAACCATAATGAATGAACACCAATGGAGTCTTCACGATCAAGGACTGATTTTATTTCACCATGATATTCATTCCAACAAAAATATGGTAATGAATATGTCCTGAGTACTCCATAAATGGAAAAACATTTGAAAAACCTCTCTTGAGAAGCTGACACTACAGCTGAGTTCTTACTGGGGCTATCTTATGTTTGAGTTGCTCTAGCAACAATGACATGCACTAGTTGTTTTAGGCTGAGCACTACTCCTCATTTAATTTAGAATTTCTCATTACCTGCCTTGAAAGTCTTATCTTACCTTCCTCCAAAGTCCACATAGAACAATCTTTGTAACAGCTCATAGGTCAACAAGGTCACACCAAACTGTGGGGACGATCTAAATACACGAGCTGATCAGACAAAAAACAAGGCCATTAACAAAATATAATTACTTTATAGTTATACCAACAATGAATGCCACAGGGCAAGAAATAAAATAAGACTAAAGACTAAATCTCAACTTTTGAAAAGATATTTTGCAGAAAAACTCAGGATAAGTAGAATTACATCTAATGACAAATTTTACATGACTCTATTTCAAGTACACTGGGTAAAAGAAGAGCAGCAGTTTTACTTGCCAAGACGATGTCCACTCATGCTGTGTATTTGTCTCGCGGCCAGTCGAAATGAGACGCAAGTCGCTGGGCTAGAACGGAGAAACCAGGCTTTGAATGTGATGACGGGGGTCAGATATCAAATTTTTGTTTAATGCAGAAATCCAAAGTACATTCATTTCTAAACAAGACAGTGTCGGTCTTACCCTCAATTTATACATATTACCTGATTAAAATCAGATTTTTCATGAAGTAGGCATGTAGATTTATATGTACGAGCGTTCATTTAAACTCGATTTACTCGGAATTCCGCTCATTGCTGAGTGGTCCCCCTTTTCCTCTTTAAACTGCAATATCTCTGGCTAGAATAGAGTTAGTTCAAAACTTTTTTCACTACTAGAAAGAGTATGAAATCGCTATCACATAATACCAAAAACCCCAAATGGTGAAAAATCGACATACGTCTCATTTTGACTGGTTGCGATACATTTATTCTGTGTGCTTCAGTTCAATAGTGATATATTAAACTGAACCTGTCTTGAGTTAAATGCTAGTTAGAAGCATAAGATCTTTCACTGCAAAGTTACTCAAGACTATCAAAAGATGTAAGGTACTGACTGCTCTATATGACCAACCTGTGCTGGGTTCCCAGGGTAATTATTATCAGGACTTTGCATGAACTAATAACAAACTAGGAGAACCTAGTTACAAACTAAAAGACCTCTCATATATCTGACACATCCCAGAGCAGACAGATTCCCTTTCCATAAAACTGATAAAATGTTTTGATGGAGAACCAAATCAAACATGTGCAACAACTCTTTAAACATAAGAAACTGAAATTGTCTAATTTAAAACTATTGCCATGGAAATCTCCTTGCTACAACATGGCACTCATGAAGGGAAGCTAAAACTGCCATATAAAGAAAAAAGACAATGACACATACCTGGACCTCCCTTCCAAAATGCTCCCATGCCCTCCTCTCGCAGAATCTTTCGTGTACAATCAATGACACCACTGTAGGTTGTCTGTCCTTGTCGTGCTGCTACCTGCAGTCTGGTTTTGATGACATCAGCTGGTGTTGGCAAGAAGGCAGCTGGCATACCTGTGAACACCCAAAGTTACTCAAACTGAAATGAACAAAATCCAGCAAAGCTACAATAAAAAGAATAATCACTGGCATCCCTTCAGTAAATAGAAAAAATTTGAGACAAACACAAAATCAAACAACTAGCTTCAATGTAACACACCTCCTTCCTCCATCAAAAAAATCTGAAAACAATTCTGTACCTACTAATCTGGTACAGAAAAATTATCCTTAATAGAAAAAACAAACCCGGTATTTTGATTCCGACGGGCCAACCCAGGTGCCTCAGTACCTCCAGTTCAACATGTAAGATCACGAACTGCAAACAATTTAGCTGAGTGTGCAAATTACAGACACTCGCAACAGCTGAGAGTAACCATTGAGTACTGATCATTGGCTCACTCAGTCTGCCAATGAGCAAACTGCCACTGTGGCTGTGAGAAAGGTCATGTTGGAGCCAGTTATGGATATACAGACTGTAAGATCATTATCTTGGACTACTGAGCATAATATAAACATTGGCATCAAGCTATTGTTCAACTTCACAATCAGGCAGTGATTCCTGAGCAGTGGAATAGAGGCTGCTGATGATAAATAAGACCCACGTGAACTCACCAGCAATTGTAGCCGACAACAGCAGAGTCAGTGGAGAGTTGTAGCCATTCTCATCAGCAAAATATTTCTTGGTATGGGCATAGGCTGGGAAATAAATAGCGCTGAAAGGGATGTCTCTTAAGAAACAAGCCTTTGATCCCTGAAAATTTCAAAGAAGCACATAATATCAACAAACTGATGAGAAACAACTGACCAGTTACACTTCACAAAAAGTGTTTATGACTTAGTTTTATAACAAACACAAAACTAACACATACAATCTTTAAGACACAACCACATGTACACAAATAAAACAAACATAATGGCAAGGTTGATACTTTAATTGTCAATATCTAACTGCCTAATGTGAATGAGGACATGGCACATTCAGATTCAAGAGTTATTTTTCTCTGACATATAGAATTTAAAAAAAAAAAAAAAACCTGTAAGAAATGTAAGAAACTCAGAAAGATTTTGTGCACAATCACGTTTTATGGTGTGCTGAGCAGGCACAAGAAGCTGTCGAAAACTACTTTAAGCTAAATCACCGACTACATCCACATTGTCACTTGGTGCTGACCACATGGCGCTGATGTCTGACTGACTTTCTGTTTTGCAACTGGCACTGATAGCTCAGCACTTTCAGACTGGTTCACTATTAACTCTACGGTCAAGGACAATTCTTAATCAAACCCTGCCTTCAGCCCCATAGAATCTCACATAATTGATATGTGTGAATACTGAATAATGGGAACAAAACACTAATAAAAAGTAGAGGTTTGTCCAGCTGAAGGAAATGAGATGTTCAAATCCAATTATTGAGAGCTACCCATAGGTGACTTGCAGTTTCCAAGACAATGATGTCAGAAACTTGACAAGCAAAGGGAAGTTAAAATGACAGTTTCAGAAACAACTGAATATAAGCTTACAGGCATGTCAACTTTGTGATTTCTCCTCTACAAAGTCTTGCTTTTCCCATCAATGTCATTATGTCCTTATGACTGGTCAAGAAACAGCAATTAATCCTTATGACCAAAGAGCATCATGAATGTCATAACTATCAAAGGGTAAATAAATGTGAAGACTGACTGGCCACTAAAATACTTCATAAAATATCATGCATCATCATATCTTTTTTAAAGATAAAAGGTTCCTTTCATTTTTTGGCAATTTCCTTTTAATGTTGTACTAAATGTTGCCTGAGAATGAACTCTGATAAAACAATAAAAATAAAAACTAAAAATCTGCATTCTTTTGAAATGATATTGGATTACATAAATTATGTATCACACTGGAACAACTACAGTGGAACCCCTTGACAGCGACCTACCCTCTGTTGCCAC
Organism: Peronia verruculata; assembly: GCA_038406235.1. NCBI lineage: Eukaryota > Metazoa > Mollusca > Gastropoda > Systellommatophora > Onchidiidae > Peronia > Peronia verruculata. Next base: position 3,576 of record JBCAUA010426675.1, on the reverse strand, counting down.
TTTTTTCTCAGTGAGGGATATATTTCTCTATGTAAAGTACCCTGGAAAAGCGACTTCCCCTCAAATGTGACCTACGATCTCTAGTTTTGCACTATTTTTAAACAAAATTCCCCAGTATTACGACTTTTGCTAGGCAGTCTATCATGCACGAGCATCAACCCTGCGAAACCAAAAGACCAAGAGGAAGGTCTCCCTCTACTCGTAGTACTAATCTAGTACTACTACTAGTAGGCCGAAGATAATGCATATCACAGCCGCGTGCAATGTGTTCACCAGTGAACAGGACGTGTTTAAAAAATCACGCATTCGGATGATATTTTACACTAGTTTTTTTTTCGCATTTTGGCATCATTCAGAATGCTGCCAGAGTATAGTTTTCATTCATAGTCCAGCAAGAAAACTGCGTTCTACTGTCTGTTGCTATGAGCAGTGGTCCTGCATGTTGCCATTGCTAAGGCCTCTATAAGCCAACAGTACATGATGTAGCCTAGTCCGGACATGTAGTGTTATGTGTTGCAACCTGCCCATCCCGCCCTCACAATAAAACGTTGTTCACGTGCGCCCGTCACTGATGATCTGATCATTACTTTGTCCAAGATCACTTGCGTCATTTTCTTTTGAACCTATATCTTTGATTAACCATGATGTCCCATTCCGCCTCTCGCTTTATGTTGTCACTTTCAGTCAGTTTGTTGCCGACCCCCAATCTAAATGATGTAGAACCAGATCTAGATTCATTCAGGGATCTTCCATTCAAAAGTCTGGGCGGATGCAGACGACCTGCTTAGCTTACGAATGCATGTCTTTACGTGTACGTCATCGGACAGAAGGCAAACGGTCTGCCCATGATGCACATCGTCATGTTAGCCAACAGGTCATGTCTGCTTACTTTATGTATAGTAAACAGAAATTGTCCGAGACATTTCTTTTTCTTGTCATTTTTTTTCGTTGTTTGTCTTTTTTACAACTGATGGAAACAACTTGAAGTAGGACCCACAATAATTAAAAAGATCATATTTTTGTTAGAAGAGTGTTGAACCATAGTGTCATATAAGGGAATTTGTTCAATGGACTCAATGTCAGAAGCTATAACCCTGAACTAGACCCCCTTTAATGTGACCTGATTTTGCCTACATTTTGCCAGGTCGTAGTTAAGGGGTTTCACTGTAGCTCTTTCCTCTTAGAGACCGAGCAATCCATTTGAGTTTCAACATATGAGACTGACTCTATCTCACCTTGTACAATCCAAAGAATCCCAGCTCTCGGATGACAGTCAATGCACTGACACGCCCTCTGCCTGCGATCTCTCCTGCTACCTGCAAGCGAATCTTTACAATCTCCAGTGGGTTTGTGAACACCACCTGAGAGGCTCCGGCCTGGGGAAATCCCGAACAAAAAATGTGAACGATACAACGGTTCACTGCTACATGCAAAAAAAGGGAAAATGTAACTAAATAAAGTAGTGACATGGCATTTTTATATCTCATTGCTATATAAAAAAAATCTCAGTCCTAATACTTAAACTGTGACATATTCATTTGCTATTTTCTTCCTCTGAGGACGAGCACTGTCCAGAGCTTGAAAAACTCCTGTACATGTAACTTTTACACAGACAATTTTTTAAAAGTTTAAAGCATCAGTAACTGTACAATTATTGCTGTACCCTTTATTTGCCATATGAGGAAAAGCGCTGCAGTCATAGTTGCTTGGGATGCTATCAAAGTATCAAAACATAATACAGGGAGAGTATGTGCTAAATTCAACTCATTCCAAATGCTTTTGAATATAACTGACATAAAAAATATTAACCGTCTCAAGCAGCCCCTTGAACTGTATTACATGTGGCAGCCAGATTATGCTTAGGAAAATAAGAAGCTATCATACTGGAGGTGAACTTACAGTGCCACCAGCCACCATCTCTGCCCAGATTGGCAGGCTTCCATCCTTGTGCATCAGCTTGTCACGCATAAAGTCATTCATAGTCAGCTTGATGGCCTTCTCTGGGGCCACGCCCACCAGCTGGGGAGCCAGTCCCCTGTACAGACCCAGCACACCTTCGTGCCTAATCACCTGCAGATTATAAATTCATCATCACAACTATCTAACTTAAAACTCACTCCAGATGTTTTCATAAATCAGCTATTTCATACTGAAGAAAGTCATGACAGGACAAGTGTGAATCCTTATTTTCTATATAATTCTGAGTGCAATATGAGTATCTTTTATGAAAAGACATCCACTCTTTGCCATAAGACATCACTGATTTTTCAACCAGATGTTGAGGTGATTAAAGAAGAAAACAACTGGCCTAGTGAAACTTCTTTCCATCTGAATAAGTATGCATGTCGCTCTGCACACAAAAAAAAAAACACCAACAGATTTTTCCCCAGTAAAAAAAAAAAAAAAAAATGTTGAAAACTGTGGGTAATATAATGAAATTCTGCAAGTAACTTTCACCATCTAAACAAATCGTACTAAGAACTTCAGTTTGTTTCCATGTTCCACATAAATATAAACTTATTATGTCATATGATGAAATGAGAAGTGTCGAGGTATCAAAGGCTTCATAAAGAAAAGCGGGGTTTACAGATCATGGGCTGATAAGAATTAATGCTGAACATGAATTTTGGCACAAGAGAATTGTCACACAGAAATTCCCATACTGAAGTTCAGTAAATTCATTTCTTTTCCCATTAACATAAAAAACCCTATATAGTCAACGAACAGGAGAGGAATCTAGCTAAGATTTTTTCATCACATGAGTCCCACCATTTATTTACTTTCTTATAAAGAGTCAGTGAATTGATATCAAATCATGCGTTGAGTCTTATTTTTTTCTCCTGTCCCCACCCTTATGTGACTTAAAGAAAAAATAGCCGAGTTGATATCACTAATCCCAGCTTGCTGGGCACTTCTTCTCTACATCATGTGATAGCATACCTGAAGATTAAATGCAAGTCAAAATGGCTCACGAAACTGGACAAAACATCCCTCCCTCAGGCTACGCAAACAACGACCAACGGCATACTCTCTCCTCCTCCTCACACTTATAGTCTCTCCTTTCTAGACACCTCAAACTCTCACCATACATCCCTTCCCCATTGCAGGAGTGTGTGATACAAATTCTCCAGTGCCAGTGATCATGTTGCAAGTGCAAGGGACTCCCTGGCCATACTATGATTCACATGAAGAAGCCACCCTAAGCAGATCCTGTGGCTCTTTGTTCTTTTCATTGCTCATCTTATGGGACTTGCTAGCCGCACTAGTTGGCCACAAAAAGATGTCACGAAGAAAAGAAAGGGAGAAAGAAAGAGAAAAAAAAAACCTGGAAGAAAAAGACAAAAAAAAAAACAAAAACTGTTGCATGATAGAAGAGAGAAAAAAAAGAAAAACATATAAACAACAACTGAGAAATAAGATAAAGAAAGGATGCATGAAAGAAAGGGAGAATAAAGAGACAAATAATCAATATTAAACACATCAAGTTAAAGACAGAAATATTGAAAGAAAACGAGGAGAAAAAAGACACAGACAACATGTGAAAATCAACATAAAGAAAGATGAATGAAAGAAAGG
>JBCAUA010426564.1:0-17830 GCA_038406235.1 Peronia verruculata | reverse complement strand
CGACACCTCTGCCTTTCTGTCCTAATTCCCACATACTTCCATCCCCTTTTCTGTTTTTGCCCCCCCCCCTCCCCCCCACACAGACACTAAGTCTCCATATTATTATACTCATCCATTCTAATGTCAGGCTTCACTTACTTAAACAAAATAGTAATTCAGGCAATGATATGAAGCCATACATCACTACGCATCTAACTCCACCTTCCTCATCTTCCTCTGCTAATGAACGAAATCAAGATTGAGCAATAAAATAGAAAAACGTGACAGTAATTCATTCCAGAGTTTCATCAACGATCACAGCAGGAATATTCACAAAGTGACAACAATTACAGATACTGGCAGGAACAAGGATAATGGGAACAATTTATTACATCAATAATAAAGCATATCAGTCTAATATTGATACATTGCTATTACAAAACATAGGACCCAAATTAGCTGTTACTGAAATTTATTTCTTACATAAGATGAACAAATAAAAATTTAAATTAACTTCCCACAAAATGTGAACCAAACAGGACATTTGTAGGATACAGCCTCATAATCATCATAATTTATCATCCTTATCATGATTGCTCTTGTTTTTTTTTTTCACCTGCTAGATCCTGATGCTAGGCTCCGCCGAGTTTTCTATGCTATTTCGGGTGGTCACGTGCACCAGCTAACGACAGACGGCAAGGTCTTCAAATCGAGGCCCTTGAAAGATGTCTTCCCCGAGTTGCCAGGCAAGCCGGATGCCGCTTTCTCTGTCCGGGAGCATCAAGCTGTTTATTTCATCAAAGGTAGGGTAGACTTGTCTGTTAAGTGAATTTTTCAAGATGTTACTGTCTTTTCACCTATTACACTCGTATTTCCCTCTAGAATTTGTGTCTTTTCTGCTAATTATTTACCTTTTCTTCTGATCATTTTGCTTGTCTGTTGGGTAATTTTCTTTTCCATTGGTAATTTAGCTGTTCACCTGGCTTTTGAATAATAGATCTAGCCTACTGCCTTTCTCTTTGACAATTTTGCTTTTCCCTGATTCAATTTTGCCTTCCCGCCAGTATTTTTAATTGTGACCTCAGAGTTAGTGCTAATTGTTCTGGTATCCCGGAGACTTGTGGACATGTTTTCTGGTGAGCAATGTTGAATGAGATTATACTTTAACTCAGATGATCAGATGATTAAAAATACTGAAACTAGATCAATGATTTGAAACTTTGACCGATCATTCTCTGACATGACTGTTATCTCTGTGAAATTTAAAGTTTCATTCTCGTGTTCACAGATAGCCAACTGTGGGCTTATCAAGGGGAACAACTGGTGACAGGCTTTCCCAGGTCTCTGGGTCGTCACAACTTCCCAGAAAATCCCAGATTTGCTGTCACCATGCCAAATGGACGTGGGAATACTCGGATCTTGTTGTTTGGGGTATGTGACAGTTAACTCTTTCACATCTTACTCTCTCTTTCTCTCTTTTCATCTCTCTTTTGTTGTTCCTTTTTTCCTTCTTTCTTTCCACCCGTCTCTGGTTCCCTCCCCCCCCCCCCCAATTTCCCTTATCATCTGTGCTCCTTCTATCTCTCTATCTGTCCTTATCTCACTTTTATTTATTTTACTCTCATTGTTTCTGCCCCCGCCTCCTCTGTTTTTCTCTCAGCTCTTTATCTCCTCTTCTCCCTTGTTCTTTCCCATTTCCATTCTCTCTGTCATTTTTTTCTTTGATTCTTTCTCTCTCTCTCACATTTCCTACTTTTGTTTCTTTCTAATTGTTTATTCTGTCATTTTTCTAACCGCTTCTCTCTATCTGTCTGTCTGCCTGTCTGTCCGTCTGTCTGTCTGTCTGTCTGTTTCTCTCTCTCTCTCTTTCTCTCTGTTTATTTTATTCGTTCTCTGTCTTTATGTTTCTCTTCTTCGTCTTTTTTCTCTCTTTGTTGAATAGTCCTCTATTCACAGTTCCATCCATCCCTTCATTCTTATTACTTTGTACCAATAGGAGGTCGTTGTGCTCAGTCCCATTACTTCCCTTTACCAGACAAAAGTGGGATTGAACAAGCAGTGTAAAGAGGAAAAAATCACTTTGCACCCTAAGCTTGAAACATACACCATGAATTTTATTCTTATAATTTTATAATTTTTATTATTATTATTATTATTATTATTATTTTGCGATCAGTCTTTTAAATGGCAAGCAGTAAAAGGACTTTTTCCTCTTTACACTGCTTGCTCAACACATATTTTTTCTGGCAAAGGAAAGTAAAAGTCTGGTCAAATAGATCTCACCTTACACAAATCTCTCTTTTGGGAGGGGCAGATAATCAGCCAAACGATTTGCTACTCATAAAATGATCATTATGATTTTGTAAAACAGTGATGTTCCTCAAAGTTATAAAAAGCACATCATTTAACTTTCATTGTCTTTGTTTTCCCTACAGAAACGCTATTGGTGGCAATATGATCTAGAGAGAAGCACCACAGTCAGATACAATCCCATCTCCGACTTCAGCTCCTCTTTCCCAACTGATGTGGTCTTTGCTTCCTACTGGACTGACAATAAGCTCTATGCCGTCTCAAAAGACAGGTACGTAAGCAACATAAGCGTCTATTTATCTTGTCTATCTCTTTATCTGCCTGTCAATCTACCCCTCTATCACTCATTCCTTCCTTCCCCCTATTCTCTCTCTTTCTTCCTCCCTCTACATCCCCCATTCATCCACCCATTTATCTTTCCATCCATTCATCCATCCATCCATCAATCTGTTTATCCATCCATCCATCAATCTGTTCATCCATCCATTCATTCATCATACATCCATCCAACCATCCATTAATCATCCCTTATCTATTGATAATTCTGATTGCTTGTCTATCTTTGTGTCTGTTTGTCGGTCTGTTCATGCACCACTGATAAGCATTTATCATCTTTGACTCCCAGGATAGAATCAGGTAACGTGTTATTTTGAAACATTATTTTTATGCCTTTTCTCCCTTTGTCCTTTACAGTTACATCATCATGGATATGGACAGAAGGGAAGTCACTCACAAAGAACCGTTGCTAGGCAAACCTGAATGGCTGCATCAGTTATGTGACAGCGGAAGCAGGTATGCACATAACAGATACTGCACACAGCATGCTGCTAAAACCACAGAAGTAGCATTCTTTGTAGAGTAACGTGAGAAGAAAAACAGGGAAGCTGATGCAACAAATCAACAGCATTCTACATTTTTAAAGATAATTATATAAAAATTACGACATCGCACAAACTGAACATAAAACATTGTCTTGATTTGACTTGGAACCAAAATATGTAGGAAACAATTGAAAACAATATGAAGTATGTAGATTAACCCTTTTGCTATGGGGACATTTCCTCTCATACTGAAGCCAATGGCTATTTGCTATTTTTGACTCCTGACAGCTAAGTGTCGTAAAATTAACAGAGATGTTGTGTTTTGCCTGAATACAAATTGTTGTTGTCAGATTGAGCAATCTGAAATAGATTTTTCTCAGATTTCTAGAAGTTATGTCCGAACATTCACAGAAACAGTTTTTTAAACTAAATATTCATAGGAGATTTTTTTTTAAAATATAAAAATCAATTACTTTATGTATCTCATGTATGGTAGTTCAAATTTTCTGTTCTTTGTTTATTTCCAGGTCATCTGCAGCTGCTAGTATGACCCTAATAATTGGCCTGCTCGCTGTGGTAAATCTGGTCAAGTCGTTCTTGATGAACTGATGGAATCACAAGTCACCATCTCCTACCTCACCAACCAGATTTGGCAACTTTTCAAGCCAAAGTATATTAAGGCACACTTGCAGATATCCAAACTTGAGAGGCAAATGACTGTGCCTTTCCTTATCTTCGACTACCTCAGTATGTCCAAGTTGTTAGTGATATCGACATGAGAGGAAAGACAATGTCTCTATTACGTTGTCTTTCTTCTGCACCAAATCAAGGTGTTATGTATGTTCCACTGATTTTTGGGGCAGCTTTATCTCACAAATTCTGACTGGGTGTTCTGGTCGTAAATTTGTGTTCATACCTGGTTACAAAATACATGTAGTTTCTTAACAAACTGTTAGCAACTGCAACTGTGTTTTTCGCAATGTAGTATTTCAGGTCAGATTATGTTATTCATTGCCCGCCTGGGTTAGGCCTCATTGTAAGCTCCGTGAGCTGGAAGCCTTTATAAGTGATCAAAACACAATTTAGCGTTTTATGATTTTTTTTTTTTTTTTACCACGGTCGAGGACCAACTGAGATAACCACCATGACAGGAGGTTGAAAAGCTTACCAAAACCATAACCAGAAGCCTCTACCTCTCCACCACCCCCACCCCCACGCCCTACCCCCCACTCTCACCTCAACATTATCACAGGCATAAGCTAAGACCCTGTTGTGAGTAAATAAATGTGTGATGCTCTTATAAATTACGAGAAACATACAACACGCACACTATCTAATGTCTTAGGGATATTCATCATGAGGAGATGTGGAATGCACCCAACCCAATACATAAATCTTATTGTATTGTTTTCGCTTGAAGTTAAGGGTACAACTTCTCGGATTAAAATTATTGTTATTATTTGTAAAAAGAGAAGTCATAAAATCAGAAGTTTTTGCATTTCCTGAGCTTTTATTTATAATGCGTAGACACAAATTCTTCTTCTTATTATTATTTTTGTATATATTATATATTTTGCAACAAGTATTGTTTAGCTCATATGGATTCTGCTTGAGTGATATTCTTTTTTAATGCGGCCGCCATCTTGCTCTTTCGCCATTAGTTTCGTTGAAACGAGAATTCTCGTTCAAGATGGCTGCTCTTTGAGCACGCATAAACAAAAAGGCAACCTCTGAGTTGCTCTTTGCATGTGTTCATCACTCAGTTACGACAGCTGTCTCTGCTCAGTGCATGTCTATCGAATGTGTTAAAAAAGCACAAACAACTATGAACATAATGTAAACTATGTGATCATGATATACTCAGAGGCATAAGAGTAATTTATTATTGTGAATGATAGAGACCTTATCTACTAATATATCTTGTTTTTCAATGATAATTATTTGTTCGTACACTGTAATAATATTCATTAAAACCGTACTATTTTATGAATGCAAAAATTTTGTCGAAAAGTTGTTCCATGAATGTAAGTTGTTGTCGTTATTTTCTACAAAGTTTATATAACAATGCATTTACATTTTGAGTGCAGAAAGTCCCTGAGAGAGAATGTTTGCCATATACAGTATAGCTAATACCTTGGGGTGACTGTGCTTTGAATTAGAGATGTACATTGAAGCTGCAGTCTTGCAGTTATTGTGTAAAAACGAAGTGCAACTGGGCATTATGTCTTGTAAGAGGGCTTTCATCTTTCTTTTTAATTGTTATTATTTTACTTTTTTTTTTTTTGTATCTTGTTCGTGAGATGATGGATGGATGGTTGGATGAATAGATGGATGGATGGATGAGTAAAAGAATAAGTGAATGGATGGGTGGATGGATGAATATGAAAGGATGCTTAGAGAGAGAAATATCTGATCCCATAAATTTGAGACTTTAAAGATTACATGTATTTAAATCATTTTATTATCTTGTCTGCTGAAATTTGCTATAGCCTTAATGCATAATTATTGTTATGATATTTACATGTATCTGACTTCAATTGTTTAGAAAGTTCCATTTACATCCTTTATATTAATAATATTCTTCATGAGATGACAAGTTATTAAATATAACTATTTTGATAGCCTACTGTCAAAAGTAAATAAATTAAAAAAAAAAAAAAGGCAAGTAATAACTTTTTTGTTTCGTTTTATTTTCCTCATACCTTTAAGTTGTCCTTACACCTCAACAAATGTGTCATTATCAGATTTGTCGTAGAAGTCTTAAAATCGAATCATTCTCTCTTGAGCTATACTGTACTGAGACACAGCTGTCTTAAAAGTCTTTGATCTCTCTCGTTGTCTCTCGATCTAAATCAACACCTAACTTCCCGTCCTGCTTTACTTTTTTAAAACCTCCCTTGAAATACCCTCTCTGACCTTCAGTTGTAGACTAAGACTTGCCTACTACGACAATTTGCTTAGACTATCGCATTCAGGTGGTCAAAATAGACTCAACGGTCAATTGGATGGACAGATTTTCCTTTCCGACCCCAACCAAATTGCATCATTTGATTTGATTTGGGACACTGGGTTTAGGCCCTGTAGATTCTAAATCTAAAAAATCCTAGGCTCCAGAAGGAAAAGGTTCTGTGCTACACCAGGCCATGAGTCTTTAGAAGAATACGATTAGCTTTAGTCATGGCGTAAGAGTAAGGGTGAGATGAAGGCTTTATTTAAGTTCCCTTGAACGTTTAGAGTTAACGTTATTTTGACCACATGACAGCAATAGACAACTGGAACTATGTTAAACTTTCCGGTTAATTTTTGGGGACATGAAGTGTAGAAAGTAGGCTAAAAAAATCATTCTACTTCATACGTGTAGAGATCTGGATCCAATAAGTTTCTGTTTGCTACATGGGAAAGCCTCACATATAATACAAACACGCACAGGCCTACATTACATAAACATTCGTACGTGCTGGTCCTTCTTCCTATTAACTATCTACATCCCTTCTATCCTACCGATCACTCAAGTTGAAAACACACACAAACACACACACACCGCTCGCGCGCGCACACACACACACTAACACATACATACACACACGCGCGCACACACACAAACACATACATACACACACACGCGCGCTCGCGCGAGGATGACTCTTGTTTTATGATTTTACAATATATATATACATTGTTGAGCGAGGGCAAAAAATGCGACGTGCTAAACTGCAATATGGCTGAATCGATGAGCTGAGTGAAAACTCCCTAGCCACAATATCTCCGTTATCGAACGTGATTTTTCTATTCTATTAGTGTATACTGAGTATGGCGATCGAATGAGAAAACGTCAATTGTGGCAATGGTTACCTTGAATAAACTGGCATCTATCTATCTATCTATCTATCTATCTATCTATCTATCTATCTATCTGTCTGTCTGTCTGTCTGTCTGTCTGTCTGTCTGTCTGTCTGTCTGTCTGTCTGTCTGTAATAATTATAAATAAACACACATAGACATATACATGTAGATACACAACGTATCCGGTTTTTTAAAAGGTTTAGAATGGGGGAACTCCACCGTATATTTTTGCCAATTCACCCATTTTTCTGAATATTTGTCGTGGCTGTCTGTCAGTCTATTCAGTGTCAGTTTGTCTATCTGTCTGTGTGCCTGTTTATTTGCCTGTTTGTCTATCTGTTTGGTCTAAGCACCTGTCCGTGTGCCCATCTATCTATATACAGTGTATATTATGTATGTCTGTCTTTTGTCTTAGTAACTGTCTATTTACCTGTCTATTAATGAACTGTTGCATAATTCTTGGCTCGTTTCAGCAATAATATTTATGACAACCCTTCGCTCGAACTGCAGCAATTCATCTGTTATGTTCTGGTGCTATTTCTTGTATTTAGTCTATGTAGGCCTACATTTGCCTTCGAATATGTGTATGTATGTATGTGTGTGTGTGTGTGTGTGTATGTGCGTGTGTGAGAGAGAGAGAGAGAGAGACTAGAGAGAGGATATGTCTTGTCTGGATCAAACATTGAAGGTTGGTTGATTGAATGGATGGATGGATGGATGGATGGATGGATGGGTGGGTGGGTGGATAGATGGGTGGAAGGATGGATGGATGGATGGGGGTGGATGGATAGATGGACGGATGATTGGACGGATGGATAGATGGATGGATGAATGAATAACAGATGGAAGGACGAATAGATGAATAATGGATGGATGGATGGTTGGCCGGATGATTGGACGGATGGATAGATGAATGAATAACAGATGGAAGGACGGAAAAATGAATAATGGATGGATGGATGGTTGGATGGACGGATGAATGTTGGGATGGATAAATGGATGGATGAATGGATGGGGGTAGATGGAAACGTGAATCATTTCAAACATTATTTGAACCATTTTCAGCAAGAAATCAATCTTCAGTATTGTCGCCATGACAATCGATGCATCTGCGTCACCGTTTATCTAAGACAGAAATCCATTTTAGAAAAATCGCACATCACGCTGCCTCACTCACATTTGGATTGCCCTCATGGGTTGATCTGTGGTCCTCATCCTCCATACAGTCCTGATCTTTCTCCGTCAGACTTTTATCTTTTCCCATCCATGAAGGACGGTCTTCATGGGAATACGAGAGATTCGATGACCTCGCTGAAGTGAAGAATGCAATCCAAATGTGAGTGAGGCAACGTGATGTGGAATTTTTCTAAAGTGGATTTCTGGCTTGGATAAAACTGACGCAGATGCATCGATTGTTCGACTATACTGAAGGTTAATTTCTTGCTGAAAATGTTTCAAATAATTGTATGAAACGATTCATGTCTCCATAGTTATAGTAATACATGAATTAAATGCAGACAGACATTTTTTTTTGATCCACCCCCGTACCTGTAATATTTATGTGTGCAGTGCAAGGAGCTTGTACAGTTATACTGGAGAGCGAACTCATGGTGTCGCCTTAACGAAACACCCTGTGTCTCTCATACCAACACTGGACGCCATGGCTATGGAGGCGTTGCTATTTTGTTATGCTTGGCGTCCTTTACGACGCACGGAGTTAGTCACTATTCTGATCTAGTGAATCTTTTCTTGCAGACAAACGGATTCATTTTTTTTTTTTTTAAATCGAGAGCTACAGCAAGGACGAGATAAGATTGAATTCTTGTTGAAACTGGTTCAAATAATTGTTTGAAACGATTAACGTCCCATAGTTATCGTAATACATGTATATGCAAACAGACATTTCTTTTTGATCCACCCTCGTATATTGGGCGCCCTCCAGTTTGATACAAAATACGTGTACATGTACTTGACAAAATTAAAGTGGAATCAGACAGACAAGCAAAGATAGGCAGTAGGAAAATGAAAGGATGGATCGATGGATGAATGGATGGATGGATGGATAGATGGATGGATGGATGGATGGATGGATGGATGGATGGATAGATGGATGATGGATGGATGGATGGGTGGGTTGATGGATGGACCATAACCAATGGTGGCTGGTTGGCTGTCTGGTTTGATGGGCGGATTGCTTGATGGATGGATGGATGGATAAATGGATGGATGGATGGACCAATGGGTGGATGGATGGATGGATGAATGGATGGGTAGACCAATGGATGGATGGAATGATGAAAGAATAGATGGATGTATGGAGAGATAGGTGAATGGCTCGCTGGCTGGCTAGCTGGACCAATGAATAGATGGACAAATGAATGAATGGATGGATAATTTATTGGTGGATGGCTTGATGGACCAGTGAGTGGATACCGGTTCCATGGATGGCCTACTGGCTGAATCAATAGATGAGGACAATAGATGAAAGGATTAGTGGATGAAGGAAAGACCACTGAATGGATGGATGGATGGATGGACAGACCAACAGATGGAAGATGGACAAAAAGATGAACAAGCTGACAAGTGGAAAAATCTTATGCAAGATTTTCACTCAAGTATTCTTGGGTCAGATGCGGACAACCAACAGGACACTGTACGAGGCCGAGAGTGTCTCCCATCTTGAAAACAATGTAATATGCTTAGAGTGGGTAACTGACTTCCTCAGGAAAGGCTCTTCTGTCCACTCTAGATGAAGAACCTCTACCAGGGTCTCAAGGCTTCAATACAGAAGCCTATGACCTAAATAATGGGTACACTGGGAGGTTAAGTAGTGTCAGGTTGAAGTGTGTCAAATCAAGAAACATCTAGATTTAGGTCGTAGAGAAGCGTCCGTGCTTGGTAAACAAACTGTCACGAGATCGTTGTTTCGGGGTCACCTCCTAAAACAACGAGTGGTCTCCCTTGTTCATAGCTGCACTAACCGGAAATGACAATTAGTTCAGTACTTAACGCGTCTGTGGCAACGGAAGCAAACAAACAAACAAAAATAAGTTGAGCCCTGCACCTTTACCTAAATAGCCCTCTAATTTGCACATGGCGTGACCGATCTGGATTTGGAGGGTTTAGTATATTATCTTACTATTATTAACTAGGGAAAAATCGACATAAACAAAGACAGCCCTTGTTCTCATGGCCTCCTTATCCCAGTTTCTATGTCAAGGCCATCCTTGTTTTCAGAAGCCTGCAAAGCGGAGCAAATCTTGGTTCCCATCATTTTTGGTTTGAAAATTGCTGAACAAAGCTTTTTTTTTTTTTATTCTCATGTTATATTTAGTGGTACTACCATCGTATCTGGCCTATTTACAACATGAAGATTTGCTCAGTGATGCAAATCGCCAAAAGGATTTATAGGCAGCATTCTAGGATTCACCGATCTCTCGTAGATCTGTAAAGGAGATACAGGAAACAAGATGCAAAGCGCCATAATGCCCCCTCCCCCCTCTTTTCAATCGTTAGCAGATCCATAGGATGTATAGGTGGATGTATAGACGCCACAATGCCCATGTAGCGCTGGTGGATCCGTAGACACCATACAATAATAATAAAGAAATATAATCCTATTGTGGCTAGAATGAAGGTGAGGGTTGTATGATAATAGTATGATGCCTCTCCAGCCCTGAGTGATCGATTGCTTTTGTTTTCTTAAACCCTTTCAGTCTGAAGAAAGAAGGCTGCCTATTTTTTTCTGAGAATTTTTTAGGGTAAAGATGTGGAATTTGGAAATTCTGCCCAGACAGCAGCATTCTATCAACTCCTCATCGATTTCCAACTCCTCATCGATTTCTAACTGCCAAGGGTTCTATGTTCTGCATAACCTATACACTGGACCTCCAAAATATATTCACCCTTATCTGAGAAGGCTAGACATCCGGCTCCCCTCCCCAGAGGAAGCCAGCGGATCATTGAGTCACTGACAAAATACAGGTTTCCGATCTTCCTGTTCTTTAAACTCAAAGGGGATGACCCAAGAGTGATCGGTAGACAGTATGGTTCAATATTTGATGACCATGAGCTTATAACTCCACGGGAAAGAAAACATTTTGATCTATAATCTAAAATAACAAATTAACCAACAATAGTATCTACCAATTTAGCATGCAGCTGACTTATTGATTCACTAATACATGTATTATAAAAAGCTAACCAACCACTGAAAATACATGTGCATGTACCAATCACCAAAGCAAACTGAAATAACAGAGAAGCAACTGGACAGCAATCAACCAGTCAACCATCCAAACAATAATTGTCTCATTTCCCCACACTGTCTTCTATAGCCATCGTTCTGAGAGAGCAAATAAGAAAGGTGGCAGAGAAAAGAACTGAAGTGGACACAAAAACAAGGGAGAAAGAGAGAGAGAGAGAGAGAGAGAGAGCGAGAGACAGAGACAAGAGGGAGACAGACACTGAGACAGAGAGATGTAAAATGACACGCATACTCCTACACATCACGGAAAAAAGACAGTCTATTTACTTCTAGCAGTAACTAAATGACATGTACCTGAAATCAAATTTTTATGTTTTTTGTTCATTCTTTTGTCTTGTGTGTGTATATGTTTTAATTTCAAAAAGTTTGTCAATCAGTAATCAATAAATATTTTCTAAAAAAAAGACTGTCGTGACATTTAAACTGAACAAGCAAAAAACAAACAAAACAAAAAAAATGCAAAGAAAAACGTGTTTGAAAAAAATGGAGAAATAAAAAAAAA
This sequence comes from Peronia verruculata, assembly GCA_038406235.1. Taxonomy (NCBI): domain Eukaryota; kingdom Metazoa; phylum Mollusca; class Gastropoda; order Systellommatophora; family Onchidiidae; genus Peronia; species Peronia verruculata. Next base: position 6,108 of record JBCAUA010426564.1, on the reverse strand, counting down.
AGGGAATTTATGCTCTTATCCACGGAGCCTCCTTCTTTCACATGTAGCAAACATCGTGTCTAATGGAGAGACTAAAAGTTTACCATAAAAGCCTGCCATGTAGACCATAGATGGCTTATAGATACATGCAGATGTATTGGTTGTTCATAGGCATATATTTGTAAACTTTAAAAATAAACAGAGTTGAAGACTCTTGACAAACAAAGTATTAATTTAAAAAGGAGATGGTATTCATGTCATTACAATCACGAAAATGATATCAGTGGTTGTGGAACAGAATGCACTTGTACAGAAACATGACTTTTCAGTACTTTTAGATGCAGTGGAAGTAGCTATGGGAACATTTCAGTTCATAAAGATTTAAACAGGTACTCAGGAAAAATGACAGAAATGAGATGCGACATGATGAAATCTGGCTCTTGTCAAATTGTGAGCACATGGAGTTATTGGTATCACTGTAAAGATTATTCATTTCTCTTTCAGTGTGTGAAAAAAATTATTGCTCCACCTTAAATAGAGGTCGCGATATTGGTAGTTACAGACAATAAGCATGACTTCTTGCTGCAGCTGGATTTATTGAGAAAATGGCCGATCATTTTTGTAAATCCTTCTTAATCCTTGTTAGCTGTGCCAATAAATTACTCAATTTCTTTCAGCAAATTTAACTCTGAAATGCAGTTTTGGATTGATATACAATTACAAGGGTTTGGTGAAGAAAAAAAAATTGCGAAAACAATTAATTCACCGTTGAAAAGCGTGACTTCTCCAGTTGGCTCAGCTTGGCGAGCACCTGATTTCACCGTGTTGTGTCTCAAATATCTGTGGTAAAGGTATTCAAAATAGCTCTCAACTGAATGGTGCACATGATCTGTAGGTGCAATTTCTCCTAACTGTTAGTCAAATAAGTAGTTTCTTGGTTTTGTTTGATTCAGTACATAATGGTCTATGATTTCATGGCCTACAATTACAAGTGAACGTTGACAGTCATAACAACCACAATCCCCAAAGACACCACAGTGCTGATCAGTGATGACAAGCCTACTTGTCCTGATGCTACAAATACTGAATCTGCTATTTATTATTTCAAAATATAGAATTTTTTTTTTTTTTTTTGCATGTAAAATAATTCTGTGGACCGTTAATTCTTATTATTTTTACCCCAAAACTACATATATGTGAATGAAAAGGCATGTACTGTCTAAATTCTCCTCTCCCACACAAAAAATGATGAGACTGAGACAGACAATAGTGCACTGCCTCACTGTTTTGTATTGTCAGTATTATGTTTACAAATTGATCAGTATCTTCATCATATAACCACCAAATCTGATGTGTTGCCAACTAACTTCATGACCTAAGTATTTACCTGACATCCAACCAAGTAAAGAAGTCTGACACTTGACATTTTCAGATCGGTAAAAATGCCATCTTTTATTCATCTCACAAAATATCTTTCTACATACCGCATCAACACATGCATAATAAATATATAAATAACAGAAAAGATACATACATTTATTCAGTTTACTGTCATACCACACAACTTAACTTTTTTTTTCTGTACCTTTGCCTTAATAACCACTCAGTAATTTCATATTCTCAACAACTCCATCAAAATGAAATGGATTTAATGGGAAACACAATGAGATGTGTTCTGTTTCCTATGTAGCAAGTCTACCATAACTAATCTTGCACAGAGAATATGTCTTACGCCCAGGCAAATGAGTCGCAAGTCGAACCAGGGGAGTTCAAGTCACAGCCGTTTTGTACCATTTTTCACTATTTTCTGACTATGATACCAAAATATTTCTTCTTTTCGATTAAAAAAAGGTTAAATTGACGTTCTGTGAAAAAAAAAATAAAAATTAGTATCTTAGTTGGAAAGTAGGTAAAAACAATCAAAAACAGCTGTATATCTTCGTTTGCCTGGGGCAACTTCCAACTCATTTGACCTGGTTGCAAGACATATATTATTATAATGAACAGTGCTCATCATTGTGATTCTGGCTGTAGAAAGGGGCATAACGAAAACTTTCTTCATATAAGCAGTGCCATGTTGGCCCTTTCATTGAACATTGTATATGTATAAAGAAAGATGCCGAGCAGTGTTATGACATTCACCATATGGACTATGAAGTGGATACACTAGTCATGCCGTTGCAGTCAATTATACAATTGTATTATACAGTAACTTTCATTTGGGTAATGAATGATCATAGCACTATGGCACTGCGATAATATTTTGGTAGCCCAACATTCTCTCAACTATTTCATTTAACTACATGAAACCAATACCATCAGGGCCTGTTTACCAGCATTAAAAACTGGACATTATTTTTGTAAGTACAAGGCAAGGGAGTATCCACATGTTGTGACTGGGTTGAGAATGAATCGTGGCTAAAGCTAATTTGGTTGTGGGCCCTTCCTTGCTACAATAATCAGGGATGTCAATCTGTCTACATGAAAAAGTAGGAAAAGTTCCTGACATACTTAGATAACTCTTTAGCAACATGTAAAACTGAAGTTTGTTAATGGTAAGTAATACCGGATTCGGGGCCAACAATGAAATTACTAACAGCCAAAAAGTAGGAAATTCTACTAAGGTAGGAAATTTGACATCTCTGAATAATGTCACAATTAATCAAGCCATTACCAATTTTGGCCTTAACAGTTCAGAGGTGATGTCAGACACAACAGAGAGGAAATATTAACCGCACATTTGACAAATGATTGCCTAATCTACTATACCTAATCCAGTGATCCAATATGAACTTAACACTATGAATGAACCAGTATATATGATCAAACAATAAGCAGGACTAATAATAGCTCTAGGGAGCCGACATGGTTGGTTTCACTAGTTTCAGAAATACACACACTTCTCTCTCTTTCTCAACCAATTCTTTCTGTCTTCTGGGCTAGTGAAACACACCAATGACTGTCACTAACTGCTGGTTATGAAAATCCTATGCTATCCATAGATCTGGTGCCTCAAGCAGCATCCCTAAAATTTAAGAGCTTATAACATGTTAGAGAGCTTCTTAAGGGCTAAAAGTTGCCGAACTGCAAATGTCAAGTCTCAGCTCATCAGCTCAGCCAGCTGTGAATGTTGAAAGATTCCTACACACTTAGCAAACAACTGAAATTTGTTACTTTTTCATACAAGCTGGAACAAAACAAAGCTAGAAATTATCCACCATCTGTGGACATTTTAGAATGAAGAACAATGATCGTCTTCAAAAAGAACGATTCAATAACACCACTTTTTTAAAAAAAGAAAGTAATTTGTTAAGTTGTTGAGACTGCTATCAGACTTTTCTGAGTTCAACATAAAAGAAGAATTGATTTTTCACTGAAGTATACAGTTAAAATTTCATTAACTATTAATAATGAAGAGTTAAGATAAATTTGGCTCCAAATTCAATATCATTTGTCCATCCTTGTGAATCATATCTTTCAAATATGTGAAAGTTAAGTCCTTGAAAATCACAGTGAAGGCCTCAGATAAATACCTGTAGATTGACAATGGTTTGTTATGTTAAACTGTGCAGAAAGCAGGGCCCAGATTGCCCCGTAGAGAGAAGCAGTTGTGCTCACAAAAATATCACTCTTCTCATCACTTAGACATGCCACTGAATTTACGAAAATAAAATACACCATCCCTGCGTAACACTAGGAATCCCCTGACTTTTGGCCTCCTGTTTGTGATAAATGCTTGATGATGTCCACCCAGTCCCACCCTCGTGGGCGATCAGTGTTGGCCCCAAATCTGTCAAACATCCGTCTCTTCTGGGCCTTGGTCAGCTGTTCCTTCTTATCTTTCTTGATGGATGTTTCATCATCAGCAGCCTCCTCAGTTGGCTGGCTCACCTTTGAATCAAAACAGCAACTCATTTGAAAATAAATATAAGACCAAGAACAACGATTAAAGTTGTAACTACAAGCAGTAAGAAGATAACAGAATAGACAACATTAAAAGGAGGTGGTGATGACCTGTGTGTGTGTAATGTGTGTGTCTGTGAAGGGGGGTGGGGGGTGGGGGAGGAAATCAACAGCACATTTTTAAAAACTATTTTTTTTTTCATTAAATATACTGAAACAAGAGATCAATATAGGTTCAGAACACAGTAAAAAGTGTATGTAAAGCAACAAGTACAATTTAGTTGTACAAATGTTTGTAGTGAGCATTATCATGAACACAAAGACTCCACAATTAAACTCAAAAACACTTTACTTACTTAATGACAATATAAGAGCATATCAATCTTATCCACAGTATCATGCTTGTCATTTTATGGAAAAACTCAGTCAGTAGTACTTGTACTACAAGACTTTTTTCAATTGCATGTTTCTGAGGTGTAGTGATTAATATTCAATCCCTATCATGGCATTTGGTTACCTTTGTGACCTCATAAAAACAATGCTGCAATAGAAGTTTGGCTATGTGATAGCATAATCTGGATTGTTAACTGACACAAAATATCAAGTCTTTTAAAGTAATATAAATTTTGAATATTACTCTACCTGTCTTCTTCCTCTCCTACATATCACTATTGTGATTATAACCTATACAGCAATGAACCATAATGTAACGTTTGTTTACAGCACCTATGCTCCACAATGTAACCAAAGAGGTCAACTAGTGTCTGTTTAAACAAATGACGTACTCAATATGACGATGTGAGCATTGAGAGATTTAGAAGGGTCTAACCATAACTTATTTTGAAATATAGTCAGACAGGGATATACTTACCATTTGTGTGACAATGGGTGCATCTGGCTGTTGGGGTAACAGTGAATCCAGATTATCCTTCACCCATTCAAATAAAGAGAATGTCATAGACATTCCTAGCAGATCCTCAATCTACAAAATACAGAAAAATAAAATCTGCAAATGACTAGGTAAATAAAGAAGTAAATAAATAATACGCAATACATAAATAAATTAATAAATAAACAGATAAATAGATGAATAAAATATTAACAATGTCAGTTTATTTGTTCTTTCTTTGCATTTATTAAAAGATACAGGGATCTTTCTCTTGAGTACTCTACATAAAAAAACTAAGTGGTCATCATGGATAGAATGGCCTATGTAAACAATGGCCGTCAAAACCCAAAAACCTAGAAACAAGTGACCAAAGATACTACATATGCATGGAACTCATTAGTTTCACAGAATATCAGTTGCTACTGAATGAACTGACCTTTTTTTTTAGGGCAACATCATTTCTCCTTAATTACTTTTGTAGAAAACATTTTCTTAACATGTTCTCAACATGGATTTGATCCGTTGAAAAAGGGGAAAAATGTCTTGCACCAGGGCAAATGAGTCAGATGACGCACCGGCCGATTTCGAGCTATGGCAATTTTAACTATTTCCCAACTCAGATACCAAAATTTATCTGTTTATCATGAAACGAAAAAAAAACCTTTAATCTGAAAAAAAAAAAAAGACAAAAGAAAAAGAAGAAGTATCCGAGTCAGAAAATAATTAAAGACAGCTGTAACTTGAAATTGCCTGGCACAATTTCCCATTCATCTGCCCTGGGCACAAGACATATAATATAATATTTAATTAGGGATAAGCCATAAGGTTTAATGAACATAAAATATAAAATTATAAATTGGAACTCAAATTTACCTGCTGTGCCAGGCCAGACTTTATTGCATCTTTCACTGGTTGAACCCTGTTAATTGGAAAAAAAAAAAAAAAAGGAATAAGAATGGTAAGTCTACGATTTAATCAAGGTACAAAATAATTCCGTAACATCTTCGATGGTCCTTTGATAAACAGTAAAGAAGTAATTCTTCAGCTAACAAGAAACCACTGACTATTACGCCTATGTGTGAATTTGCTCCATTAATTTTATCAGTTGTCTACATTGTATGGAAGAAAGCTGCTAACAGATCTTCGCTCCATAATTGTAAAACAAACATGACAAATACAGTCGAGTCCACCTAGACCGAACTCTGATAATACGAATTTCTGATAATTCAAATAAAAACGAACCAATTGATTTTTTTTTCCTCTTTGTGCCCATTAAATGCTTCTCGCATAATGCGAAGCCATCGCCGTGAGTTTCTGTTAAATCGAACCCATCAGCG
>JBCAUA010426453.1:0-15832 GCA_038406235.1 Peronia verruculata | reverse complement strand
AAAGGGGGGTGGAAAGACCCCCCCCCCCCCCCCCCCCCCCCCCCAAAAAATTACTAAGGCCATTAAGAAATGAGAATGACAATATTATGATACACACCATTTACAGGAATTAACACCATGATAGCCCAGCAGGTCACAAGTAAGTAATGGGGATGAGTGTGGACAACAGTACCCCTGCCCTCATAAAAAACTGCCATGTGTCAGTGCAGTCCTGAAAGGAGGAATAAAGGGAAGAACAAGAAGAATTACGTGCAAAGCAATAAACTTCACATATTTACCCAAATGTTACTTTGCAATGATTTGAAATGCTCTTATGTTTTAATTGTTACATTATATCCCATGAGCCGAGTATGGAGATGTACATATTTAGTGGATCAGTGTATTAATAATAATCAATGTCTTTTTTCCCGACCTGTGACATTTACATGAACTGTTTTATCTATGAAAGAATGAAGAGAAAAGAGAGAAAAGAAAACAAAGGTAAAGAAAGAGATGTCTGTGTTCATTTTACAATGGTTTGTATTTATTTTCTGAAAAACACAAATATTTGAGATAGGCCACCATGATGATATGCTTCATGCCTGAGTTCAGAACTTCATGAGAAAGCTACAGCTCATAGTAATATTTCACATTTAGTTATTGGCTATGACAAAGCTTGGTCAGAGTGGTATGGCAAGGTAGAGTAGTAACTTTGCCTGTCAAAGTATTTTTCTATCAAAATGCTTACAACTGCACAGGTAGGATTTTTTCACCTACAAATCGGTTAATGGTTAAATGTTTTCTACCAGCTGCCATTTTTGTAATGGCATGTGCATGAGTTGTTCTCAGGGTGAATTCCCCAGCACTGTATAGTTTGTATAGCATCATCATGTCGGTAAAACTTTGTGAAGATACAATATTTAGTGTGTCATTATCTTTGTTGTTCTCTAAAATTGTATGGCTTTAGATCTGAATTGGCATTTTGCTTTGTTGTTTGAACTTGGGCAACAGTGGCATGAGTCATTGCACTGGAGAATATCGTAAAGTTGCCAACTTATGTATAGGTGTTTTATAGATGCTTGATTCAGGTTTATTTTCTTTTAAGACAATCCGAAATGTTACAGTCAACTGCCAGTTTCTCAAAACCTCTCTTTGGTTAGATTCCCCAAATCCAGTGGTGTTTATATGAAAATCCAGCTGAATGGCATGGTTATAATGAACAATGGGACTGTTATATTTTTTATCATCAATGAAGTCCATCCATCTACCCAGAATTTTGATGTTATGCAACTTTTGCTGTTATAATTAATATGCAAACATCTTGATTGTAAATTTAAAAAAAATTTTTTTTACTGTGAATGCACTATTTTATGTGAAAACATTTCAGAAGAATAAATGTATTAATTTTAAAACCGTCCACTCTTAATTTATCAGGCACTCATGCCAACAAAGCAAAATTTATTCTTATTGTTTGAAATCCATCCACAGCATTTGATTGTTTATTTTATCTGTGCTAGTGCCAGTGCTGCTGAGGACATTGGGAAACTGATGCAATGCTAATAAATCCGTCCATACATATTTATTATTTATATATATCTTTCTGTTCATGTGCAAAGCAGAAAAATGATGTCAAATCTTTTACATTTCTTTATATATGCTGAAACAAAGAAAATGAAGACAGGGTTCTGAGTATTTGTTGTGCTTGCGTGAATTTTTACTGAGGTCTACAGTATTAATAAGTTATTTATCTTATTACAGATTACATCTACATAAATCGAATAATAATGTTCAATATTTTTTTATCTCTTTGTTAAATGCCCTCTAACGCAAATGATGAGACAATGCAATAAGAAGGCAATGTGAGGAATGTAAATTAGACAGAGATCCTATTGAAGAGGAGATCATAAGTACCAACTGATATTGCTGTGTGGTCAGTGGCAGATGATGTTTCTTTCATGGTAACATCAGTGAGAGGACATTGAGCTGTGAGAAACCACAACAGCCCAAACCATAATGCAGTACACCTCATCGTGATGGTGTTTTTTGGTTTGTTGTGTTTTTTTTTTTTTTTTTGTTGTTGTTCTTTTTTCTTTTGTCCCACAAAGCAGACATAGTGGTAGCTAAATAGGCTTATATGCCCACATAGATATGCCTACACGCTGTCTGTTTAGTCCAGTTTTTGTTTTGGTCTTATTGATATGATCATGGATGTAAAATAAAATATCTTACCTTTAACAAGAGACCTCTAAATCCTAATTGTAAAATTCCCTTCACTCATCCAGGCAAGGAAGACAAGTGCTATCATTCCATCGTTCAGAGTGTCATGTGATGTGGATGTATACTCGCTTATAGCAATGCTGTTACCAGAATTTACCCTTGGCCTAGGCAGATGTGAAGTTGTCAGTAGCCCCTGCTTATTTCTAATTCTACACTCAGAATTTGGTGTGAGACAAGTGTCTTGATTCAGTGTTTTGAGATACGACTATCTCAGATACACATATAGGCCTACTATTACTACCTATCCTGGGTTTAGGGGATTCACAGGTATCACTTTGCAGTTTTCTGAAGCCTGTGCAGACTTTAGACATGCTCAAAGGATTCAAAATTGGCCTGTGTTTCTTCAGTAAAAATAATGTTTAATAAAGACTTTAGACTTTTTATCCCGTATTTATGTTGAATGTTATTTTTTCTCCAACATGTTGTCCTTCTGCTCTTACTCTAACCAGAATCAGTGTTGAGCTATTTTTTGTTTTTGGCCTTATCCAAATTTGTTATTTGTCTTCATGAAGGAGAATATTAACTGGGGCACAAATTTCTGATTTCTGAGAAATGGATCTATGTGTATGGTATCAGTCTGATTTTTCCTTTTTCCTTTTTTTTTCGATGTCCTACACCTGGCTATATTTGCATGACTAGGTTATCCTGCCTATTCTTTCATTATCCCAGAAAAAAAAAGATCTGAAATACGCATGAAAAAATGTCTGAAGTTCAGTTCATTTAACATCATAACACGAGATGTAATCAAAAACTCAACTTTTCTCAAACCTTGAATCTTCTCGCTTAGTACTGTTTGCATTTCCATATATGTCATATTGGCCTCATCTGACCTGTCTTTGCATGCTGTCATGCAGGTATTTTGGTGTACCATTTCCAGTTCTATGAAAGAGCATCATAAACTTCTAGGAGCATTGTAACATGGAACATTTTGGCAATAAGCGTGATAAATGTATTATTTGTATGTATCAAGTCCCTGGAGTTCAATAGGCAGAGTAGAAAGAAATATAACCAATTGTTTCTGAATGTTCAGAAATTAGCCGTCTGTTTCTGTAGAGCTCTGAGTTCCACCTCCCTGAATAAAGTGTAATACAGTTTTGTAATTTAAATTTTGTCTTTTTCTTTTCAAGGATTCTGTGTTGTTGAGGAAATTTTTTCTCATTTCAGCATGTCTTACAGTACCCTAAATTCAGTATTATGTCTGCATCTCTTTGTTCATTGCAAATGTGTTATTTTGCATAAATCAATATCCATTTCAACATGGGTGATATACTTTTTTTCTTGTCATGGAGGCACAGCCATGAATTTACAGCATCCTGGTACAGCAGTGATCTTTTTCTGGCATTGTCTTGCAGTGCAGTAATGTTCACAGCACCACACAGCTTGGTTCTTATCATTTTGTGCTTGGTCTTTTTCCAGCACCACCCTATTAAAAGCACCACACAAGTTTGTTCTTGATCTTTTTTCAGCACCACCCTATTCACAACACCACACAAATTTGACTCTTTTCTAGCCTCTTTCTGCACTATCTACAACACCATACAACTTATCTTTTCCCAGTACCATCTTGCTGTAATGTTCACAAACACTACACCACTGATTTTGTCCTATTTAGACAGACTTGTAATGTCCAAGATTTAAGTACATTCTTTCTCCTCAGTAATCTGCTGATCACCCTTGTGTACTCATTATTTCCATCCTGATTCAATGAGCAATGCGTTTGAGGAACCACTGCCGGTAGTACATATGTGTGTGTATCATTTCACAATTGTATGCACACATCATACTAAGGCTCTTGAGGCATACGAACCACAGGAACCTTTCGATGCTCTAGCTTCATTTTGATCTTTTCATGGAGGCTGGCAATATGGCATATTCAATGTGAGAAGATTTAGATATTAGTAATTTTCTGAATATTGTATTATATTCATATGCAGTGTATACATTTATATCATTTATGTAACTTTTGTCTTTTCTTTTGTTTGAATTGTTTACGCAATATGAATTGAAAAGAATTTTTGTGTATGCAAAATTTCACTTCAGGTTTTTTTGTTTGTTTTTCTCAGCCTATCTTTAAAAGATCATATGCAAGAAAGTAAAAACTTTGAACATCACAACATATTGTTTTGCTTGATTTCTTAGCCGGATATTGTGTTATTTCATTCATATACATGATTGTATCAGATTTTTATGTGAGTGAACCATATTGATGATCAGGTTTATATGAGCCACACCATTTTGCTGGAATGTTTTAAATGATCACGAGAAATGTCTGCTGGCATTTAGAATCTCATGAAATGGCCATGAATATGAAGAAAATATAAGTAAATTTCCACATTTTTCATTTGATTGTTCTTATGCAGGGCTAAAAAAAAAAAAATGGTATAAAGTATGGCTCTCCTCTTTACTGTCCGCCAGTCATGAGGATTGTTCACAAGAGAGCCACCAACACATTTTTCTGCATGAGTGGCTGTACATCACTTGGATCTATAAACTTAGCCTTTTAGGTGTGAAGCATTGCATAAAATAAAAATCAATTGTTATCTTTACATGCAAATGTATTAATAATAGAGTTATTTGACGGACGGCTTGAAGTTAAAAATCAAAATTCTGTTGTAGATTTATTGACTTAACTGATTTGCTTCCATGTCTTGGCCTGGGAGGAAAAAACAAAAAAAAACTTCAACCATGAGTACCTTTCGCACATGATATACAATATTTTGGCAAAGTGACAAATACCCCATTTCATTATCATGCTTTCTCATCTTTATGTGAAAATTGGGACAATATATTCTTTTTGGAAGCTGTGAGAATTTTATCTTGAAAGTAAGGTGCTCTGTGGAGAAATTTATGCTGAAACAAGAGTGGACAACATAGTAACCAAAACACAAATAGAAGTGAAATGACCGAGATTTATAGATTAGTAAAGTATTTATTGTTTGCATCCATGGTACACATTCACGTAAATGGTACACATTCGCATGAAAATGGTCACATAGAAACTTACGAGTGACCAGAACTCTGACAAAAATCTCTCATTATTGAAGGTCTAGGTTTGCAACAACTTAAAGAAAGTAACTATGTCAAGTACATGTATATAATTTTTGTACTGTTACTTCTCACTGACCATCAGAGCCATCTCTGTAATAGGTTTTGATTGATGCTGATTTGTTTCCTTTAGTTGAAAATAACCATGGTGGGAGCAATGTGCAGTATCTAGTGATTGTTGCTAGAAAAATTTGTTACTTTTCGATATGTTACAAAATAGCACCTGATAAGACAGTTGAAAGAAGCAAAAATGTAATATCATCAACATACTATTACAAGGATTTAGTCAACAAAGCTGCAGATAAAAAATAGGGGGGGGATGAACAATAAGAAAACAGAATTGTACAGAGAAGACAGTGAAAAGGTGGCTGCGCAATGTAATGAGAAAGAAAAAGGAAAAAACACTGGATGAAAAACATACACAAGATCTTATCCACTCCACAGCATACATTGTTCAGTGCTTTGTCTCTGTAAATAACAAAACTGTATCAACCTATATCCACAGACTTATAGCACACGATATGATATACAATGTATATGTCAATAGATTGCCGGGAAAAGGAACAATATCCCCCAAATTGCATTCTACAAAACATTGCAAGTGGAGGAGTCTTAGCCCTATGCCACGAACTAAAGACATGAAGGAAGTTCATAATTTTACTTAAGAAATCAACAAGCCAGTCACAGGTATTAATCACAGAAATATTATATATATGAATGTATGTATTAAGGAACAATACAGAGAAATACAAGTATACAGCAAATATATGCTGAGAAATTAAATAAAGCGAGCTGAACAGAAATGTCCACACGTTGATTACTTCAGAAATACACATAGGTGGTATCAAGATTTCAAATGGTACATCATGTGAAAATTTAAAGATGAAACAGTATATGTATGTAAATAATATATAAAAAGTCAAATACTGTATTAAGAATAAACAAAATGCCAAGTATATTTTTTTCAACTAAGAAAAAAAGCAACAAACACAGTAACAAGATAATAAAACTTTATCCATGTATAATTATGTGTGTAAATCTGTTGAGGAAGAAAGACAGTAGAATAGAGCACCACTTGTTAAAAAAAGTTTAAATCAATATTTGATGAAATTGATATGTCATTGGGTTATCATATTGCGAAGAAAATACACATACCTTTGTATATTGCAGGGAACAGATTCAATACATGAACAGTGATATCTTCAGGTGTTGTGTTCAGCTTCTATGTTTATATTTTTTCTTTATCTGTAATTATTTAAGATTCTCATTCAAAAGGTCTGAAGGCCGCACTACATGCGTATATTATTTCTGAGGAAAAATTTTGTTACCTAAGGGTGGTCAACTGCTCTGGTAAAACTAGCAGATCTGTCAGTTCTGAGCTGGAACACAATAAGAAACGCACAGAGCAAAACTGGAAGTTGCCCACAAAATGAAATCACAAAATTATAAAATATGCATGCATGTAATTGCCAATTATAGTCATTGACAATCTGAGCTGTCATGACATTCTGCAATATTGAAAACCCTTTCCCCATGTACCACACCTTCAACAATCGATTTACAAATCTACAAACTTCAGGAATACATGTGTTCATATATTAACCCAACATTCTAAAGCTGTATCAAGCAAGACAAAAATTTTGTTATTATATTTTAACATGATAATTTTACATTTCTCTTCTATTCTTCTAGTCGTTCAGAATGCACGCACATTATGATATTCATACATATATGATATGGCCAAAGCCCAAAGTCTACCCTTTTGCTCTTTGGCCACAAAGTGTGGCCAAGGTCAAATTTCTTGAAATTAACGGGGTAGTTGCTGCTTTGGCTCGGCCATTTCACAAAATGGTGGAACATCCCTGGCCAGAATTCAATTCGTTTGCAAGTTCAAGGTGTAAAGATGCTTAAAAATTCAGATAATAATTCTTACCAGCAAAAGCTGGAGATAAAGTAGGCACTCCATCAGTCTCAGAGGTCGCACTGACCCAAGAAGGATTCTCACAGTTGTCATCGACCCCGCAGATGCTTTCTACTAGCTGGAAACAGACCATAGTGTTTTCAAACAACTGTATTCCTGAGGTGAGTTTTTCCTTTCCGCATGAGAAACTGCTCACACTGGAATTCATGGACACGAAAGAAAATCACAATGAACTCTCGCATCTTCTCAGTCACTGACCAACGGTCAAGGGTACACTCAATGCATCTGCATTACTAAGTTTGCAACAAATCGCTGCAAATGTAGAAATAAACTGATGTGCGTGTCATGAACATTCACCTTGTAACAAGTGATGATCCAAATTGATAAAGTAAAGAGACTGTATCAAGTAGAGACTACACAGACACACAGACATGTGCTCTTCATTTTTTCCTTCCAACTTTGGCCAATCCATCCATGCCATTTTGCAAACTGTCTGGCCAAATCCCAAAATCAGGAACAGATCACTGACCATTTCCTGAATTGTCTGGACACTATGCTGATTTCAGGCTTTCGCCTTGAGGATAATAAAATTTATACAAGTTGGAAACTGAAGATTCACAAAGAACACAAGCTGACGTGCATACAGTGCTTGCATAGGCGGTGATCAATTCATGTATTGCGCATTTTGAGATGTTGCCCACTCGGCGCCATTGTGGAACACTCAGTGCCATCGACAATCCATATATTGTCCTGCTTAATGTTGAAACAACAGTGAAGAACAGAGCAAGCTTTCCAAGCATTTTATATGGAAAAAAAAACTGGCAAGTCACTCTACTGGTTATGAACCGAATTTGTTACCATGTAAGGAAGTTTCTCACGAAGAACAAATTCAGAATGAGTCCATTTCTCAAGAAACATCATTCCAAAAGTTGTCATCGCCCTGTCTTCATCATTATTTTTTCTAAACTGAATTCTGTAAATCTGATTAAGTTGCAAATGTTCCTAGTGTGACTGACTTGGCATTGGGGCCCCTAGAATGAAAAGTTCCCACATAACATTTCACCCAGTTGAAGCAAAGCCTAATTAAAAAAAAAAAAAAAAGTCCAGAGATTTACAGTCAAAATTTAAGTTATAGGCATTCAAGCACATGTATGTAAATTATAAATTAGAATGTCTAGCATGACTAGGGTAGCTTATTATTCGAACAATTTTCTATTTACATGTATCTCCAAAATTGAGATGCATGTATGCCTACATGTATTTCATTGAAACAAACGACTTACTGAATCAGCTTTGGTTAACATAGAACCACAGTCTCCATCATTTGAATGAATATGAAAATAGTGTTACAAAATGCATTCCCCACTATTCCCACCAATTTTCAGGCATCATACAATTATTTATACTGGTGGCTTTCTATCATACAGATGATATAATTTTATTGTTTCTCCTTTGATGATAGTGAGAACAGTTAAAACAAAGACAGACAGGAATCGGTTTATTTTCATTTTCATACATTGTCAGATAATTGATGCTTGTTAAAAAAGCTGCCACACCTGAGACATGCATGTATTGTTACATGACCTGTTGGGTTAGGTTTACAATTATATTAATAACATAGATCTAGTATCAATGACTTCCGACCATTCTCACTCCAAAATATCTGATAGGCACTTTATAAGTTTACTAGAAGAAAACCCAAGGCTCCGTGGGAGATTTTTTAAAAAAATATAGCTCTGCGACTTAAGAAGATGTATGGCAAAGCGTGCGCACCTCAATGTTGATATCTTAGCTGATTACACTGAATATTACTCAAAGAAAACGTCTTTTTGAACCCCTCATACTATCAAATGCACAATTTGGATCAAGTACCTCGCGAGTTTGTCATTCAATTATTATCACATTTGTAGAATAAGGTCAAAGACGGTAAGCTTTTTTCAGGTTTGTGTAAATAGAAACACAGATCCATATGCAACAATGCTGTGCGCCATATTTCATATGGATCTGTTCACCAGTTTTCGAGTCCATAAGCCGATTGTGGGTTTTCATGCAATTTTATAATACAGATGAGACAAGAAAAAATAAAAAATTACAACATCAGGAGAGCAAGGTGTTCATACATTTCTCTCTAATTAGAGAAATGCAAATTTATCATCCAAGAACATTTTCTAGTGGACAAATACAAAGGGAATTGTACAAAAATACAGAAAATATGCATTAATCACAACTGAGCTTGTCTTCCAATTTATCACAATAACACACATAAAAAATAAGAAACAGCAATAAGTAAAATTAATTGATATATAATACATTGTACAAAGCTGCACAGTATTTTAAATATGTCTTTCCCTGTATGTACCATATCATTATTTATTTTGATGACTATCATTTATTTATTTCATTTCTACTTTTTATACTCAAAACTATAACTTTATTTTTTTTTTCCATCACAAGATGTTGAAATCCATATACCTTTTTTTTTTTAACTACATGTATAAAAAATAATTTATTAAACGGATTCTCTCTCTCAATAAATAGAGTTTTGCAACATATCCAAGAAAACAAAACATGGAACATAATATCTAGACAAAACATCAAACTAGACAAAAACTGGTACATGAACAAAAATATATATATGAGATGCGACATGATGAAATCAGGCGCTCGTCAAAATAAGCCGACCGGAGAAATCACTGTGTTTAACATATTTTTTTTTCTTCACCAAATCCTATATCAATCTAAAAATGCATTTCAGAGTTCAACTGACTGAAATAGAGCGAGTAAAGGCCCAAAAATTGTAATTTAGTAGCATGGCCTAACAAAGGTAATGAAGGATTTACAAAAGTAAATTGAGAGCCGTTTTCTCACTAAATTCAACTGCAGCAACCGGTCACCCCCATCGCCTATAATTGCCAATATCTCAACTTCTACTTAAGGTAGACCAATACTTTTTTCCACACACTAAAAGGAAAATGAATAATCTTCACAGTGATACCAATAACTCCATATGCTCAAAATCTGACGAGCACCTGATTTCATCATGTCGCGTCTCATACATAATATACATAATTTTATCTTTAACTTATATTTAAAGAATTCTTTATCTTTCATATAATTAACAAAAGAGAGAACCAGATTATTGCACTGTACTAAAGACCAAAAAACAAGCAACAACAACAACAAAAAAATCTATCTGCAATCAGTATTCTACTAAATGCATATGAGCTGGTGACATCTCAACTAAAGATTTATCTTCGTATTGCATAGTATATGAAATTATAAATAATGCAACTAAATCACACTACAGCACTCAATGATAACTAAATAAAAACTACAAAACACCAGATAAACACAAGATCGTTTACAGTGGATAAGTAATGATTTACCACTACTTAAAAACAAATAGTGGGAGCAAAATCCCAATTTACAGTAAGATGGGTCATCCATTGAATAACCATAGCTCAAACACGTTAGAATGGACAGAGATCTATTCACTTTTTCAATACTACAATGTATTTTTTTTTTTAATCCAGAAACAGGATAACTTTTAAAGGAAAACTAAAGCCTAAAATCAAATTTTTCAAGCACAAATCAATTTCTGGACATGCCTTTACCCATGTCCTCTTAATTAATACCATCCTAAAAAAACACATGGAAAAAAAAAAAACAAATCTTGACCATCTAAAAATATGAATCTCATCTGGCTGATGACATCTTGCAGTGGACCCTGAACCCTGGACTGTTGGCCAGGAAGAAGGGAAGTAAATTCACTAAATAAATTCATCAAAATAAATTAAATGTCAGGTATACATACAATACTTATCAAAAAGCTACAAAATTATTCATTCACTTCAATCCCAAAGTTCTACTTTATCTATCAATAGTTTTAAAACATCTCAAATGTAATTAATGACATTGATAATGCAATAACAAAAGTTTCAATTTAGAGAATAAAATGTAGATCTATGTCTACACCAAAAACAAAAACAACAACAGAAAAATTTTATGACAATATATACAGAAAAATGCCCTAAACATAAATATAAAAGAACATGAACATGTTTTTCAAAGAAAAATTTCTCTTCATCATCTGTTAGAGCTAAGATACTGATCCTTTCCTGTAGGACCTGAGGATATATGCTCATTTTTATATTGTTCTTACAAACAAATCACAATAAGGAACACTAACCAAGTATAAAACTAAAACTCTAATCTTGACCAAAACAATGAATAAAAAATACCTCCAATACCTCTTTAATCATAGTGAATTTACTCCCCTTCTTTCTGGCCTACAGTCCAGGGCTCAGGGTCCAGTCTCCACCGCAAGATATACGTTCCACGTTCTTTCATTTCTGGACACATGTCCAGGATTCGATCTATGACTTGTTTCTCAATAACACAGTAGACATAAAGTTCCCTCAGCTTCCTGCAACGCGTTGCCACACTCAATAAAGCCTCCTGCAGTTCTTTAGAGGGTCGTGTCTGTACCACCAATTTCCGCAATAAACGCTCATAGTAGGAAACTGCCATGTTAATTTCTGGGTCAATCCTTGTAAAGGTCACGAGGTGTAGTTCAATGACGGGTATTTCCGGTTTCATAATTTCTGACACTTTATAGAGTGGACACGTGTGGTCAAATCCAAGCTCAACTGTCAAATCTGGATTTGCCCGCACCAGATCTGACCACGTCTCTGAAGATAAGTCCTTCCCATACTTGTCATCTCTGCGACACACAATGCCCAGTCTCTGTAGGGGTGATCGCTCAGGCTCCGTGAAGGCATTTAGAACATCATTTGAGAGACTTGCATGATACAAATGCAAAGTTTTCAACTTTCTACATCGCTGCACTAAAATTGTGGCATAATCAGGACTTACACTGCACAACAAAACTCTATTCAAAATATTGAGATACTCCAAATTTGGGCAATTTTCGGCAATACAGTTGATAAAATCATCTTCATAATTTACGTGCATACCACTGAAATTCAGGTACCTCAAAGTTGATGCCCCTTTTTTCTTTTGATTCAGTTGAACAAAAAGGGTGGTTAATACCACAACAAATTCATGACCAGCATAAAACAGTGGATTCTCCCCCTTAAACGTGATGGTTAAATGAGTGAGACGAGAGTCCTCAAGGTCAGCCATGCACTGTAATACAGCCACAGCATTCTTTCTGTTCTCAGCTTCCTTTTGGTTGAAGACTAAGGTTAGTTTGCTTACAAAATGTCCATACATTTCCACACACCTGAGGAGTTTGCCATGAGCCGGTAGAAAAAAGCCACAGTTGAATGTCCTCCACAGCAATGGTGTTTCCAGACACTGCAGCCAGTGTTTGCAAACTGTGGCAGCTCGGCATCTTTCTGACACTGTCAGGTAGGACAAAATCTGTGTGATAATGGGATCTGGCAAGTTGGCCCAGTCTTCACATGATATTGGATCTGCAATGACTTCTGTTGCCATGTTGTTTATCCAATGTCTGAAATATACAGAAATACCTTGTATTTCACTGAACACATAAGAATGACATGCTCCAGCAATATCTTAAAAAGCATGTCATAAATTTGCGACACTGGCTGTTGATTGTTTGTTTTCATTGAAAATGGTTCAACCTGTTTACCAATACTTAAAGCGGTTTAGTTTATGATGAATACTCAGATAGTACTCAATAATTCTTTTAACTGCAATGCTTTGCGTTGGACCTCAAGACAAGGCATTTTGTAGTCTTAACATTCAGTAAATTTAATTAGACCTCTTGGATAGACTGCACTAGATTGTCAGAGTGGGTTAGACCCTTTGGGCCTCTTTACATTAACATGAGATTGAATTTTCTCATACCTGGTCACTGTGCTTGCTCCTGACTATGTATAAAATCAAAGATAATAATCATAATTTTTGTTCGTACGATACACAGTTCTGTAAAATTTGCTAAGAGAGTCTCTTTTAATGATACTGATAATGGCACACAAAGTACAGTGCAACTCAGGAATAATAACAGTGTTCTGGCAAAAATCGTTTATTCCCCATGTTTTCCAGTAAGCAGAGGAATATTAAACTCTTTAAATCACTGAGGGTGAAAATAAGAATGTTATGAATATAATGTTTATATCGTTGCTTCCCTTGTCGGTAAACCCACCTGTCTGGCAAACATGCATTGTGTTCCAGGTGAGGTATCTTGGTGTTAAAAGTTTTGATTTTGCACTTAATGCCTCCATTATGGTACTATCTGATCTAATGCTGATTTGCTTCCTTCAGTTAACAATAACCACAGGAGCAATTTACGATATCTGTTACATAGCAGCTAGGCTACATGTTAGCGTTAGGGTGGACTTGCGCTCGTCGAGGGTCCCAGCAGGTTAAGCCAGCGGGGTTGTTCTAGGCTATTGTTATTTAGTGTGCAGGCCGTACGGTATTTCTCTTCACGCAGACACGGCAAATGTAATACATACATACATCATATATTGCAGCCTGCACTGGCTGTCAGCTGGTAATGTTTTATAATATCAAATTGCCTTCCAAAGTAACATTATTGTCCTCCTGTTGTTACACTTACAAAGAAAGTGCACTGCAACAAAAACTACTCAAGAAATGTAGACCAACAGTGACAATAGCATGTGTGGCTGTATTAGGTCAGTTGGCAAGCAAAATCAGCTGTATCCATGCAGAAATTTGCACTATATCTATTACTACTGATGAACTAGAGTTCCAGCTATCACTACTCAAGTGATTTATTACGTGTAAGTAGAATGGAAAAGAGGAATTTGAAATGTGTTTATTCGTGACTTCTCATTCATGATGCCAAACATGAGATTTCCCTATGGCTAGTTAACCAGGAACCTGCTGTATGAACTGATGAATATCTGTATCTAGATTCTTATGTCACTTTCATTTAATAATCCACAAACAGGTTACAGTTCTATCATCCTCATTCTCAGCTGTCTGCTAAAAAAATCACATTCCTGTGATTTTTTTGTGATTAATTAGAGTGCCTTATTATCTAAATTTTGGCACTTCCCTCTCACGCAGCTCAGAGCACAGCCCCGAAAGTACACATGGCACATATCGACTACATGTCAGCGTTACCCGCTCATCGGATCTAGATGTTAGCATTAGGGTGGACTTGCACTGGTCAAGGGACTCATACATGTTAGCGTTAGGGAGGAACGTCACCCACTCATCGGACCTACATGTTAGCGTTATATGGTGGACTTGCGCTGGTCATGGGTCCCAGCAGTTTAAACCAGCAGGGTTGTTCTATTATTTGGTAGCCTGTAGCTATACTATACTGAATGAATACATTTTAATAACTGGTGACTAAGCATAGCCTAACCATCGCAGTATCGATATGTGCCATTTGTGTGTCCGGGCTGCATGAGAGATTCAGACCACTAAAGCAGGGAAGTGCCAAAATTTAGATAGATCTAATAAGGCACTCTAATGAGGTATTTCGAGAAAAATCACATGACCGAGGATTTTGGCTCACACGCTGATTTGTTTACTTGCTCTGCGCATGGCAGACAAATCTTGACGAATGAAGAACTTTCAGACCTGTCCCATCATTTCAACAAAGCCACATGTGAGCGATGTTGCCTCGGTCATGTGACCGATCTCGAAATACCTGATCATCCCCTATTACAGGGAGTTTTGTTCTTATAACTGTTTGTTTTTAACAATAACAAACAAGTTCAGAATCTGCCAGTGACCAGTAATGGTGGGCACTTTCTGACTTTGACATGTTTTTGCATAGTCACGTCTTAGAGTAGATTGCCCTCTATCTTTAACGTTCACACTGTGGAACAAACCCTACTGTGAACAATCCGCAAGGGGTATTTATATCAGAGGGTTAATTAATATGCACACAAAAGAAAAAAAAATAAATAAACAAGTTTGATTTTCTCAAATATGACAAAATTAAAGTCTTCAGAATGTTAAATTTAATAACTGATTTAAAACAGATTTAGTTTTACGTCAGGTCATTGTCATCTTATAACAACATATTCGATGGCGAATTTGATCAAGACGAGGAAAGCCTTTACCACTCACAATGGCTGCTCTGAGCATCAACAGGAAATGAAAGCCTGGGTAATCAGCAGGAAATGAATACACAATAATTATCACGACAAAGCCAAGGAAAGGAAACAAAAGGGGAGGGGGGCGGTGGTTAGCGGAGAGAAAGATTAGGCGAACAAATTCAGGTTAGATTAACTTTTACGCAGTACAATTTCCTGCCCCCAGCCCACCTTAGTTCTTCAAGCCCCTTTTGTCATTTCCTTAGTAAAAAGTGCTCAACCTGAACGTAATTAATATGTTTAATACTTTGCTCGTGTTTCCTCCACCTGAAACAGACAAACCTAGGTCGGTAAACGGGATTTAGATATTACATCCAAAATATCCAGATGAAATTAAATATATAATTAAAGTTACATTTCAAATAACGGAAGATTGCTGTGCTTAGCCCGATAATCTCTCTTCGCCAGACAAAAGAGATCATATATTGAGAACGCAGTGTAAAGAGAAAACAAAATCACTTTACTTCACGTCATTCGAAAGATTGATCAGCCAAAAAAAAAAAGGGGGGGGGGGGAATAAACTTCTGCCAAAAAAAAAAATCTT
>JBCAUA010426342.1:2643-17832 GCA_038406235.1 Peronia verruculata | reverse complement strand
ATAGATAGATAGATAGATAGATAGATAGATAGATAGATAGATAGATAGATAGATAGATAGATAGATAGATAGATGATCTGATGGATGGATGGCTGAATGGATGGATAGATGAATGGATAGATGAATGGATGGAGGGATGGTTGGATTGTTGGATGGATGGCTGGATGGATGGATGGATGGATGTCATTGTATTACAATGTTTTGTTTTCTAATCTGAGTCTGAATAAAACATTAGCAAAGCTGACACCTGTGGATTCAGTGCGGGGAGGAAAGGCATTTTCTCCCTCCGATACTCTCTGGTCCAGGACTGGGTGTGACCCTCAGGCCGGATCTGTTATTTGAACACATGTAAGTGTACAAGGCCAGTAGCATTAAGGCGAGACGACAACTCACTCAGACGGAGAGTTAGAATCCCGACATGCATAATCCAGTCCTCTTTTTTGTCCCTCGATCCCGCAGGTGCGGAGCCTAGTACAGGCAAGAAATACCCAGTAAGACCCACCAATACGCCCTGGGTTATTTGGATATGAATGTGTGTGTGTGAGTGTGTGTGTGTGTCTGTGCCATGAAGGACGCATGTATGAGATGATAAAGCCATTCTGCCCACGCTGCTCCCCGCGTGGACAGGTGTTACGATTATAATATATTATTTAGATTCATCATTTAGTTTTCCTAATTTTTGTGCACATCTCTGCTCTCATCTAGGGAAATGGGGACTGATTCAAACACTTAAAGACAACACTATAAAGTCAGGAGACGGACACTTTTTTATTTGGCCACATTAATTTTACGTTGTTCCTCAAAGACCTATATGTGGCGTGTTAGCTCAGTGGTTTGTGCTGTGGCCTTTGGAAGCAGAGGTCGGTGGTTCGAATCGCTACGGCAGCAAGTTGTATCCTTAGGAAAGATACTTAACACACAATTTTCCTCAGCCCACCCATCTGTAAAACGAGTACCTGATGTATATCAGGGTAAGTACAGTGGCGCTGCACTGTGGCAACACGGTCTAAAATGGCCAAGACAATTTCCCCTCTAAGGGGGTCAAGGGATGGTACTTTTAACTTTTTTTTTTTAACAATATGAGGCTGTCACTTTTTAAAAATGTGTATACAGTGGAATCTGCTTATAGTCAACCCCGCGGGACCGAGAAAAAGTGTTAACTTTAAGCGAGGTTTACTTTATCCAGTTTCCACATTTCAATCTCTGGTAAGCACCAGGGTCAAAATATGTGTTGCATGTTTATTAGGTTATGCCCATTAGAGACACTGTGATCACAGAACTGACGATGAAGGCTCGACGGGTCATGGCGAGCATAAACTAAAATGCAGGCATGAACGTGCATTGGAAAAGAAAACAGAGTATAGGCAGACCTGCGCCCCCCCGCCCCCCCCCCTTCCCCTACATGTGTAGTGTTATGTGTTACACCCTGCCCGTCCCGTCCTCATGCTAAGTGGTCATTCAAGTGCGCCCATCGTACATTATCCAATCACTGCTTGACCCAAGATCGCTCGTGGAGTTCCCTTTAGAACTTAAATCTTTGATTAGCCGTGGTGTCCCATCCCGCCCCTCATTTTAGAGGGGTGAGAAGCGCAGGTATGGAGCTGTTGCATGTGGGTATGTTTGTGTAATCCCCGCCAACACGGGACAGGTGAAGAGAGCCAAGTATCTTCTCAATACAGCAACAGGTCCACAGGCTATAGTATGTCGTAACAAGGCATCTCTGTCTCTCTGTCCGACCTTTTTCCTCTTTGGCTTCACAGTTAATGGCTGTCAGTTGGCCAGCGTGGGCAATTTGGAGTTGACTTTGAGCGAGTTCAACCTCCGAAGGTATTGACATTATCAGAGCCAAGACTGATGAGAATAAAGAGGGGAAAAAACGGGACCGCCAGAACAGCTTGACTTTAACCAAGAGTTTACTTTAAGCGAGTTGACTTCTCGCAGGTTACACTGTATATGAATCTAACACTATCACTCTTAAAATAATTATACTTCACAGAAGATCAGCTTCCTTACAATTACATTCTGAAGATTTACACATACATGATTTATTACAGTCATGTATAAACACTGACTAAAAAATCAGCTTCTTGACAGCTTTTTTTAGGGTTTAATTCATTATACAATGAATCATTCAAGCCATGCCAAATTAAACTCTTAACAGATCGTAGCCATGATTGATTCATATATTTAAAAAAACACATGGAGTTTCCTCATCATACTTGGATGGCACTAAATATAATAATGCATCATGTTTCAATAAACTTTCTCCGCATTTATCTTTCTAAAGTTTGACTTAGGAATGTTCTGGAAGAAAATGAGTCCTGCCGCACGTTCGATTGTCTCCAATGGCATGAAATAATCCCGCAGCTGCACATCAGATATTGCTTGGTTTGGCATCACATATGACTGCAGTTCAAAATAGCCCTTTTGATTTTCTATAAGGATTACCTGTAGAAATTGCAAGGAAAGAAAAAGCCTCAGCAAACTTCCCTGTGACAGTCCAATGACTTTACAACCAATCTTTTTCAAGCATGTCCAGCATTATATCAGCATTATGTGAGGGGGCTGTGTAGATTACCTGAATGATAGGACATGTTCTTATCTGAAAAACTTTAGTTAACCAACAAAGTAATCATACCACCAACTAATGCATATCTCCTCTATTCAAAGGCCAAACAAGAGCAGTCAGCAGTAAAAGACAATCAGAAGCAAGATACATGTACTAGATCTCTTCGGCAAACAAAAATGGACTTGTTTGGAATCTCCGTGTGGTGATGATCAATACTCTGTTCACTTAGTATCGTGAGTTATCGTGTGCCTCTGTTTACATTGCCAAACACACTGTGATAAAAACAAGTCATACTTCATGAGTCATTATTGTGCAAATTATAAGTGTAACAATAATGTGAAACAGGTTAAGGGAATAGACTGATTAATTTCCATGCATTGTGAGTGAAAAGACAAATCCTTTTGTACCTTAGTGCACAATGCTATCATACGGCAGAATTTCTCACGAGATGGAAATTCTAAACAAGTCCACTGTTATTATGAACTTTACTTTGAGAAGTCATTTTCTTTCTAATGTCTTATGAATGAAACTTGCTGATGTCAAAAGTAGACCTGAAGTCAATCATACAAGATAGAAAAAAAGGAGATTTAATTTGATGAGTGCTTGTGAATTTCATTTTCCACAGAAGTGGACAATGCTGTTTCCTCACAAAATGGCCACAGGAACTCCTTACTCATCATTTGGACAAGGGCAATTACTTTAATTATAGACTTTGAAATACATGTACATTGTATGCAGCATCTTGTCTCACCTCCTTCAAAATGCCTATAATATAATATTGGCAATCAAATCCTATTATAATAAAGCTTCAACAGTCTCTGACAGACTGGTTTTCTTAGTTTATTTCTTCTTCTTGTTTTTGTTTTTTTATACAAGTAGTTTGTAAAATAAACCATTCTAGATGGTTTCAACTATTTCCGATGAATCAGGAAGTAAATGACAAAAGAAGAACATAAAATGACTGACTGTGTAGGTCTTGTACTTACTTTGTAAAAATGAGTAGGAACAGCCACATGGTTCTGTCCTATTACCTCATATTTGACGTACAACTTCCCGTCAGGTTCTTTCCTGGGAACAAATATGGATACAATAATTTAATAACAGCCAACTGATCCTGGTGGTAACTTCTGTATGATTCAACTGCAATGCAATTATTAAAGGACATACTGTACTGAAAAGGAATTAAACTATATATAAGACATGGTCTTCGCCAAGGAATCTGCCATCTTAGAGCCCAGTCCACCTCTGCTGCAAAAAGGAATTTTTTCACTATAATTCACCTGCATAAGAATCCACTTCGTCGAGGGCCCTAGCAGGTTAAGCCAGTGGGGTTGGTCTAGTTAATTTAAATCACTAGGAAAGAAAGAACTGGCGTGTAGGGGAGAGGATTTTCTTTGTTTTCTGACACGTGATTTTTCCGTTATCGTGAGTAACATACTGAGACTAGTCGTGTAAATAGACATTTAGTTTCATTCATTTTTCGATTTGTTTTATTTTTCCTCTTTGAGTATGAAGGCAGCTGAGAAGCTAACTCTCACAACTTTTATGTTTTACTCTGCACTAATAGATAGAGTAATGTGTTGCAGTGTAAAGACTAGGCAATTATATGCGACTTAATGGATGACCACTCCAGACAATTATCTGCGTATTTTCTGATTTCACAGAACATTCCTTAACACAATAAAGATTACTCCTCATCTCTCCAACCATGTGGTTTTACTCATCACTTTCTGGGAAACTTGCTGGCATTTTACAAATTCCAAGATTTTATTAGAAGAAAAAAAGAAATAAAACGGCACTGCATGTTCTATTCTTTACTACTGAAATTTTGCAACATCCAGTTTTGTAACATCAAAGTTCCAAAATTAGGTTGACACACACACATAACGGAGACAGATATTCTTTTCAGACAGAGACATCCTTAACCAACAGTACTGATCAACTGAACTTAGCAAACAAGACAGTAGTCAGTTGGGTCGCATAACCCTTTCAATACACTTAAGCTCCCATCCACCTACTGTACTAATAAACAAGCTCTTAGGCGGAAACCACTGTAAATATCTACAAAGAGCCATTCTTAAAGTGTCTACTATATAATTGTCACACATGAGGGAATATTTGAACAGCCTTGCAAACATATATTAAATCAGCACCTGAACATGCTAGGTCTATTATCTTATATGAAACGACAGTTCAATATTCAAAACAGAAGCATTACGCCATTACCCAGCAGTCTAGGCTCTTAGGTAATATATTTTGCTTTTCCAAGAGCAACAAGTGAGGCCCTGAGAAAGAGTGTTGTTGTTTCTCTTAAGCCTTTCGATCCTAAGAAAGTACAATTATCTTCGCTAAAATTGGCTGCCTGTTTTTGCTGAGAATTTTTTTCAGGTAGAAATTTGGAACTGGGAAATTTTGCCACGACAGGGCCACTTCATCTACTCTTCAATGATTTTGAACAGTTAAGATTGTTTAACGTGTGTAATGTACACACGGAACATACAAAATAGATTGCCCCTTATCTGAAAAGACTACATGTTGGGCTGACAGAGAAAGCCAGAGGAATACCAAATCACTGAAAAACAACGAAGGTTTTTTATCTTCATGTCCTTCCATCCCCCAGTGGGAAGATCTGTGAGAAATCCCTAATCACCACAGAGCAGATGCCACACCACCTAGCCATGGCAACTCCCAAGAAAGAGTGATGAATTGAGGTTAAAATTAAGGTATAGTTAGAGCACTGGACATTTATTAGCTCATGTTTGCCCAAGCTATCTTTGTAAATCTATTTATCCTGTCTCTTCAGTGTATACCTAGGACATACAAGCAATAAAATATCACATGAATGTTGTTGTTTTCTTTAAACCTGAAGTGAAGGTGGTTGGCCTTATGTGAATGGCTCATATAAATGCAGGCTATAGTGATATAAGCAAAAGAAACAATTGTAAACCTAAAACACTTTACTAAAATCTGACCTTGGATCAAGTGGTATTTTTTTTTTAACATTTTTTTTTTTCTTTGTGATATCAGCATGAAATTTTTTAATAGGTGCTAATATTGTGTTTACAAACCTTGGCAGAAAAAGGGGACCTGTGCATACATAAACATTTTTGTTGTTGCGTGCCAGGGCCCTGATGTACTTTTCTAAAGTGTTCCAAGCATCTCGATTAAAGCCTGGACCAATCTGACAAAATAAGAATTTTTAGTCAAAATTAGTTTGACATTCATCACTCTTTTTTTTTCTTTGATAAAAAGTTGTTCAAACATGGGAAAGAAAACTGTATGGGGAAATTTCAATATATGAATATCTTCCCCTTGATGACTATTTTCAGTATAAAGAAATAAAAATGAGCCATATACACATTTACATTTAAAAACAATAAACAATATGCATCAAATTCACTCTGTATGGCTCTGGCAAACCAACAGTAGCAGTAGACACCTTCTGTCTTGTGATATAATGGTTCCACTCAGTTAAGTCACTCCAGTTTCATTGGGAACACTATCCAACTGATGCATGGCAGTCTCTGTGACACACCTGTTGCTGACAAACTTAGTTAGCTGTTAAATATCCTTTCTTCAGCTTCTTGGGTCCTTAAGTTGTTCAGAGTTCTTTTGCTTCTCTCCTGTAAACTTCATATTGTTCACTATTGCAAGCACTTCCCAGATGGTCTTATGTCATGCTCACACACACCCTCGAAGGCAGTGCTGAATGCCCTAGAGAATGGTGTCATGTAACCAGCTGACCATCCAGCAAGTCTTTGTGAATGCTACTGTCCTCCATTCGGTGCATTTGGCCAATCCAACAGAGTTGGTGTGTACATAGTATAAGGTGTGTACATGAGGATCTGTCTGCTCACAAATCCATGTGTTGATGATTTTTATCTCCCCAAGTAATATCCGCTTAGGACATTGCACATGCAGTGTAGATGGAAACTTTCAATGCTGCTCTCCCATCTGGCACACATCATCTGGATCTCCCCACTATCTAACAGGATGGTGAGAACACATGCTTTGTAAACCTTGAATTTAGTGTTCAGGATGAGTTTGTTATTGTCCCATTATTTTGATATCACAGCTATGGCAATGAATGTGTCAATTTCTTTGTCAAAGAACGGGCTACTGGTGATGGTGGAGCCCAGATATAGATAACAAAACTGGTCAGTCTTTCCCAACATCTACTTGTCAACACAGATTAATAGTGGTGCAGGAACCACTGGCTCACGACAGTGGTCTCTTTGATACTGATCATAAGTCCTGACTCACTGCAGATAGGTCAAAGAAATTGGTCAGCAATTGTATTTCTCCCTCAGCATGTGAGGTTAAAGCCATACACGGCATATTAAAGACCATGTGAGAGCGTAGCACTTAGTTTATTGCAGGCGCTGACCACCAGCAGGAAATAAACCATGGGGTCAGCGAGTTCAGCAAATGCCTCAGGGGGTTTCTCTACCACGAGTGACCATGCATGTGATAAGAAAAATTGCATAATATTATAGCCCACTCCTGATATCTGTTTGTGAGCAAAGACAATGAAACTCTACCATAGGTTTAGTCTACTTCTTGGCCATATTGTGTGCAAATCTCATTGCGGTAGTAGCATTTTGAGCTCCGGTGGAAGAGCCTAAAGTCATCATGTTATTCTAAACCTAGGTGATCAATGTGCATACATAAAAAAATTTATTAAAAGAAAACAAAGCCATGAATAAGAGCAGTTGTCTTTGCACTCTTTAGTCAAACAGCTGATAATTGCATTGTGAAAGTTTAAAGTGGTTCTATGAAGTTTTGCTGGAGATATTACAATTTTACTATGATAGAGCATGTCATCTGACTTTCTTACTGCTATGTACTACGTATAGAGTGATTCAGCTATGGTATTTTAGGTGATGAGTATGTCTTTTTTATATACCATACCATATAAATTTGAAAACATACAAACACGGATGTGCGAACTAACAAATATGTTTTATATTGACACTAATACATAATTCCCGCTAATATAGATCTATTCCATCCAAAGCATGCATAATGATGGACCACAAGCGTGAATGAAAGAAAACATGAATGTGAGAAGATATGTGTTGTGTTTCTGGTGACAGATCACAGAATGTTTAAAAGGAGGACAAAATATTTGCTTACTTTGCCTCTAAAATTTACATCACCCTCCATTTTGGTATTCATTCACAGTGATATTGCAGGTACATATTCTCACTACATGTAGTCAGTAGGTGAAAAACAAATGAAAACTGCAAATAAAATGTTATGGCAACAGACACTGATCACTCAAATACTTCTTATGTCCTTATATGTATCTGTAAAAATATGGGCATATCATCACTGCGTTTTCCAATCCAAATAAGTTGAATTTTAAGTGTCAATCCATGCATAAAAAAATTCTATAATGATGTTCTGTCGTATACCCAAATGTGCCATTTATGGACATGGCCAGTCATATAAATGAAATAGTTGAGAATACTTCCAAAACAAATGAAACACTCGGAAATGCTTAGGGAAAAGAGATTTTTAACTTTAAATTCATAGTATTACAAAATCTAACTGACTTCATAGCACCAAATAAAACTAAAGTAGACATTTTATATATGTGTGTACTATATTCATGATAAAAATGAAACAGATTTATTGCGTGGTTTTATTTTTATGAATTTTCTACAAATGTTACTCTTACCCTTTCACTTCATATTACAAGACATAATTATCTCTTAAGCAAAATAAAAATTATATCTACAGAAAATATATGCAAAACTGAAACTGACTGCCATATTTTTGTTCAAGTGGATGCATAAATATACTAGAAAAGGAGCAATAATAGAATGATATGCCATATTTCTGACGTATGGTAAGATTTCTGCCGGGCGCACAGGTAGCATGACCAATTGTTGACCCATATCAACACACCATCGAGAGGCAATTAATTAAGTGCTCCGCTCTGCAGATGCCGTGCATATGAGATGCGACACAATAAAATCAGGCTCTCTTCAAATTTTGAGTTCATGGAGATATTGGTATCACCATGAAGATTATTCATTTCCCCTTCTGTGTGTGAAAATATTTTTGTTCTACCTCAAAAAGAAGTCAAGATAGGCCTATTGGTAATCAAAGATGATGGCGGTGACCTGTTGCTGAAGCTGAATTTAATGAGAAAATGCCAGTAACTTTTGTTAATCCTTATCCTTAGTAAGTCATGCCACTACTTACAATTTTGGGGCTTTTTTCAATCTATTTCAACAAATTTATCTTTGAAATGTATTTTTAGATTCATATAGACGGATTCTGTGAAGAAAACAAGACTGCGTTAAAAATTCATTCACTGTTGAAAAACACATGATTTCTCCAGTAGCCTCAGTTTGGTGAGCGCCTGATTTCATCATGTCATGTCTCATATCATCCTCAAACAGCATCTCTCTAATGAGAACACTAAGGGCTTGAGTCTTGAGATTCAGGCAGGCTGGACTGAACAAATTTATGTCACTTCTTGTATGTAGACAAATTCCCTTGGTAGGGCGTCTGAAATCAAAGCTCAATGGCATCGAGAGGTTAAATTGTCAAACAAGGTTGAGGCAAGTCACATTGTAATATTTTTTCACTACTCAATAAAATTTGGTCCATTACAAAGATCAGTTCATGCTTCAAGTGTTCAGTTCTCTATTACTGATGATTTTGAGGCAGAGGAGTGGCAGAAACAGATAGTGCTTTGCCACAATGCATGAGATGTCCTTGCCCAGGCAGTAAGTAGATAAGGTGTTATAAATGGATGTACCTCCAAAAATCAAGTATCCACCACATGACCATTGTTGTGTGATCTCAAAATTTTTTGAGTTCCTGCCAAAAGAGGCTGATTGCAGGGACTGTGGAAAAAAAAAAGTTTGGTCCCATTGAAAGCTAAAACACAAGAACAACTCCTGCTTATTTCACAAATCTGCTTTTCATTTTTGCAGTCTCATCTGTGGGGACAATTTTCAATTAATGACACTGAATATCCATGGACCTCTTTGGCATTGCTTACTTGTGGTGTTATATTTGACAAAAGAAATGTCTGGTTCATGGCTGAGAGAGAATGTCTGTGATTAGATGCAGCAGCTAAATGTCCCCTGTCATATCCACTGTGTCGATAGTCATTGTTTGTTGCTCTGTGGTAATTATGAAATGACTTATCCTCCATAAATTTCATCTTAGATCTGAAATTCAAAAAGAAAAAAAAAACAGTGAGAGGTTACATAGTTATGTTTATTATAAAAAATGTCAATCTCATTTAAAAAAACAAAACAAAAAACAAGATAAATAAAAAAGGAAAGTCTGTTGTAGAAAATGAATCCTGACAGACCTCAAAATACAAATGGGTCAGAGGGATTGCATAGTCTTTCTATTCGCCTAAGATCCCGTCTGCCAAAGAGCCCACTTCTTTCATAACCTCGTGACTAGGACTTGAAATCAATGAAGTTAATGATTTCAAGTATCCACACTGCACATTTATTGTTTTTCTTCATATATAATGGGCACTAATTCGCTTTAGTTTCACACTTCATATATACTGCAAAATCCTTTGAAAAATGGAGGATATCTAGTGCTTCCACTCTTTCTATTACAGTTTGCTATAAAAATTTCTAAACAGAGGCTGAATATATTCGTTTTTCTTTCATCACATGTCTTTGATCGAAGGGCAAGATTATCTCAGCTTTTGGATGCTAAAATATCCTGCCACAAGTTTTTTATACTTTTTTTCTTCAACTGTCTATACCAGTTGTTCCCTCAACAATTTTGTACTCAAAACCTTTTACCCAAAAATTTGACATCTATATGACCCCCTATTATCAGCAGCTGGATTTACATTTTATTTTCTGTGGCTGCTCTTGCAGACACATTCACACAGGAACCTAAACACACAGGCATGCATCCAGCAAATGAATCAAGCTTTCAAGAGTAGAAGTGATCTATAATTTAATAATATTTATAAAAGTAAAAAGTAGAACAATCTATGTGTCTGTTAATTTATATATCAGATAGCGCTCCCGTGATCTCACAATGAGCTTGCACCAGACACTTGCACATGTTTCTTTGTACTGTAGTCGTTAAGAGTCAGATTTTGGCAAGTCTGATCTAACTTATTAAGAAGAATGATCTAACTCCATGTGATCAAGGGAGTGACATCTTATAACTTAGATTATAGAACAGGTTTGGTCTCAGGAGTTACAAACGGTCTGTGAGTCGGGGAGGACAAACTTTACATCCCTGTGTACTTTGACAAGAATGTGACTTCAGCCCCCTTCAATTTAATGACTATTTCGCATTGAGGATGAGGTGGAAGAAGAGGAGGGATTTGCAGAAGCATATGATCAGAAAGGGTTATGTGATATACTTTGGATGGCTTCACCTGAAAAACAAATACCCTGAGGCTAAGTAGGCCTACAAGCGTCTGCCATTACCAACTAGCTTGACAAGCTGGCAGCTCACCCTGGCAGCCTTGCACCTTCTGGCTTGGTCACAGCTCTAAAGTCCACACCTCCTTCTGCAGAAATGGAATCTCAACCTAAATAATGTTAAATACATTTAATTTTGAATTTGTAGGAATTTCTAAAAAAAAAAAAAAAAAATCAAATGTTTTATTTATTATCCACATCTAAAGTCTACTGTGCCAGTTACCTCTCAACTCCATCCATTCTGGTAACCTTTTCTGTAGTGAGATGCTCAAGAACCCAGTTTGCAATACGTGTTCTACTATCATAACACAATATGAAGTCCTCGTAAGATCGTAGTTTATCATCAATGGGGAAACCGTACTTTACAAGTTCACCAAAGTTTTCAGCTTTTTTTAGCCTTTCTGATTCTAGATGAGGTTGTAAGTATGCATCTTCTGTCGGCTGTGGCAGATAACTTCTTGAGATTCCAGTAGGAAAAACGTAATTGCTGGTTATTGGTGATGACCCACAACGTTTTCCTATGTAGAAGCCCATACTTATTGAGCAAGTAGCAATGACAGTTGCAGTACGCAATGACACCATCTCTGCTACTTTCGTTTCTCTGACCTTTCAGTTTCAGAGACGGAAGTGCGGATCGGGAATTTATCAAATTATTTTTGGCCGTGACTTCATCCCTTGGGAGACGGTGGTAATATAGTTCTCTTTGGTGGCATCAAGCTAACAGTTTATTTTTAGACATTCCAGAGCATACATATATGCATAGTTCTCTTTTGTTCACGTGATCCTTTGCATGGAAATCATTTGATGTGCTTTCGTGCTGCCGCGCGCTTTTCAAGATTCAAGTCCAGAATATTTGTTTCGGGGGGGGGGGGGGGTGTTCAGTTGCTGCGTAGTTACACTGATTTTTTCTTACCACCAAGGCCTACACGTTTTTTTTTTTTTTTCTAGATTTAGATTGGTCATGCTCCCATGTTGTACATTTCAGAAGTTCCAGAAGTTTTTTGTTGTTGTTTTCTTGAGCCTTTCAATCCTAAGAAAGTAGGATCCTAGGATTATCTCGGCTTTTAGAAACAGCCAATTTTTGCTGAGAATTTTTGTGAGTAGAAATTTGGAATTTAGGAGTTAAAAAAAAAAATGCGGGTTTTCGATTTTCATATCCTTCCACCCCCCGATGTAGGACCCACCAGTCGACCCTGGCCTGTTTTCTTCATGAGCAGACACCACACCACAGAACCAGTGCATCCCCCATTTAAGAAGGTATGTCCGTAGTCTCCTTTTTTTTTTATCAACTGTTAACATTACCATTTCTTTCTTTCTCTCTTTCTTTCTTTCTTTCTCTTTCTTTCTTTCTTTCTTTCTTTCTTTTATTTATTTATTTATTTATGTTTCCCTTAATTAATCAAAACACTACTTTTATTGTTCCGACAGCATCTAGGTTGAATAGGGTCTAATGTTTTAAGTGTGCTGCTCATAGCTACGAGTTTCAGTCATAAATTTCCTGCCCCGCGTGTGTGTGTGTGTGTGTGCGTGCGTGCGTACTTCCGCGCTTCCTTCCATAGTGTAATCATTTCCGTGATATCCAATGTTCAAATTGCATAGGAAGTTTTTATGATGTGTACCGGGTCTGTTATACTAGAATGTCTGTGGCAACTGATGAGTTGAAATTAATTTTGTCCAAAGCACTTCTAGACCTCCGAAATATATTCACCCTTATCCGAGAAGGCTAGACGTGGGGCTTCCCTACCCACAGGAAGCCAGGGACCGTTGAGTCACCGAAAAAATGCGGGTTTTCGATCTTCGTGTTCTGTCATCCCCCGATGCAGAACACTGCGTCCCCCTGTTATGGTTTTTATAAGCTTTTCAACCTCCTGTAGTGGTGGTTATCTCAGCTGTCCACAACCGTGGTCAAAATATGACATAACACTATTGTGTTATATGATAGTCTCCGATCATTGCGTCCCCCTCTTGCTGGTTCTAGTTTTTATACGCCTTTTAATCCCGGGTGGTTCAAAGAACCAAAGGCTCTGAACCTCTGATGATAAAAAAAAAAACATAGAATCCCGAATGCTGCAAAAGATGCGAAACCTTTATTTAATTTAAAATCAACTAGCTATCAACAATTTCTGTTTTAAAATTTAAAAATAAGGTCAACAGGGACTAATCTCAGAGTAAAAAAAAAAAAAAGTTGTGTTTACATCCCGATTCGGTCAAAGTTGCCCGCAGTCAAATTTCCTCCAGGGCCTTCCTACTTCAACATGAAGCATGAAAATAATCTGGCAATCTCTACGCCGTTTGCCTAATAGCATGCGAGGCGTTATTCCGCACCAAAATTTCGGGTGCCAGCTGAGGGTCCATTCCAGATCAAGTGATCTTTCACTATCCTGATTGAGAGAACCCATGTTTTGGATGCTAAATCTAGATGATTGTCGAGTTTCGAGTGCTTTAGGGTCGATAGTAAATGTTTAGATCTACAGTGTAGTTGATCACAGCATCCGAATTTCGGGGCTAGATACGGTTGATTGTAGAGAATAATGCCCCCAAGTTTTATTGGACACCAAAAAAGTCAAGTGCTTCTACTGACAGCAGAGATGTATTATATTGCGCTTTTTGAGCAAAACCGAAAGATGGGCATGAGATAATCATAGAAAGGCAACGATCTTTAGTGACTGATATTTACACTGAAGATAGGTTTTGAAATCTCTTTGGAATGCAGATCTACCGATGTTCTGAAACGTAGAGTGCTCTAAGGTTCTCCTTGACAATGGCCACAGATTCTGTCATCCGTTGACTCTTGTCGTGATTACCATTCATAAATTTCATAATCAAACTGCCCTTTTGTGTCTATGATTTCAAACACTGACATCATCATGCCTCAAAATTTCGGAAAGAATCCGATACGTGTAAGAGTAGGCTACAATTTCATGACAGGTTTTCTAAGTATTATGGTGATGCACGACAGCATCACTTTTTTTATAGATTTTTTTTTTTTTAATTTCTTTTAAATAAAGAAGATGGATAAGGAAAGGTAACTTCACGTACAATATAGGCCCGCCTATAAATTAGTTCTTTCTCCAAGGCTTTTGCTGTATAAAAGCCACTGCAGAAAATATTGCTTGAAAATGTGACGTTATCTAAAATGTTCAGTTTATTCCAACGTGGCTGTCAGTATTATAGGTAGAGTTAAAAATTCAACAAAAGAACAACAAACAAACAACAACAAACAAAAAAAAAAAATCAGCACAATCTTATTCTTGTCCGCCCACCCTTCTCTCTCCCATCATTCTTGTCTCTTCTCGAAAGAAGTTTGACGTCCTTTGTCCTAGCCTCGTTTAGTGTAATACTAGTCAGGTTTAATCTTCATTTTAGCATGGACAAAATTCTGTAAGACAGAAACAAGTGTAACTGTACGAGATCTGATATTCCTGTGATAGATTGCTACAAACATCCATTCATGCAATGGTTAGATTTGCAAAGTACGTATAATGTACAATTATGCAATAATAACTGGACGAGTGGCTGTTTTTTTTTTCTTTGAGGGGGGGGGGGGAGCACGCTGAAATCCTTTTGGCTACTATCACTCGTTCACTCACTCTTTCGTTCACCAATTTGTCTGTTATACTTCTTTTATTTTCGAAAGCTTGAGTTGTTTTTTAAAAAAAAAATGTTCATTTGAAGTGAACTAAATTTAGTGCCAGCATGAAAATGGAATATGAAGATCTCTCCCTGGAGAGGCCCGCCTCTATGAATCGTCTATTTCTTCAAGGCTTGTGCTGTATAAGCTACTGCAGAAACTATTGCTTGAAAATTTGACGTTATCATCCTGCGTAGATGTGACATAGATCCTGCTCAAAATGCAAACAAAAATCCCCACATAAAAATAAACCAACCAAAAAAAATAATAATAATAAAAAAAATCATAGGTAGAGTAGGAGGAATCCCATGCCGGCAGATGAGCAAACAAACAAGTGGTAGCACATAAATAGAAATAAAAGAATTAGGAAATAATACACAATAATGTTTTCGAGGGTTCTCTGGATGGACGATTGTAGTCTATGTATATATGAAACCGAGTAGCCCCTGCGCTATTCTGGACGGAGACTCTGGACATTGCCAACCTGGAAGAAACAACGGGTTACAGCATCTCGCTACAGTTGCTGGTGAAGCCGAGTATTCTGACTTATTCCTCCC
>JBCAUA010426122.1:0-17836 GCA_038406235.1 Peronia verruculata | reverse complement strand
CCTTTTTGTCACAATCTCTCAAAACAGCTGGGCATACTAGGGAAAGTAAGGAACTATAGCTGGGCATGGAAAGTGTTTAAGAGTAAGAGAACCACAGTACTATGTGGTATTTTCTTTGAGCACCCGCTACTTAACACTGGCAAACAGTGAAACTTTGCAAAAAGAAACTGCTGATTTTTAAGGAATCACAAGCATTTTATGTTTGCATCCACATTACATAAATCACCATTTTGAGCATAAAAGGTCTTATTTATAAACAATAACTACATGTATTTTTGTTTTCGTCGCTTTTCAGCTGAAGATATCTCCTGGAACATGGGTAGTGGCCACCTTCCCGGGCAAAAAGATAAAAAAATATGCGGGAATGGTGAGTAGATCTGTTGAATTTTTTTATTAATCATTCAGGGATTTGTTTCAATTGAGGCATATTATGTGGTGTTGATTCAAGAAACACTGGTTAGAAAAAAGCTCCCAATTAGTTTGATTCACCACATGAAAGACTGCTCCTGGAATTGCCTAGGGGTAGAAGGCCCTACAATTAAAAAACATAATGATACTGATAGGGAGTAAAATTCAATCAAGCAAAAGTTCTTTTTTTTTAGCATATTTTATCACACTTTTTTTTCTGGGTTTGATCAACTTCAAATCTAGGTGCCTTTCCTATGTCAGTTTTTCCCCAAGGTTTAGTAGTCGGGCTTCCTCCACCTCCGTTAGCCTAATTATCATGAAGGATATCTTGTGCAGAACTACAGTACATGCTGTGGTTCAGTGTTGCGTTGGTGGTTTATTCATGTGTGCAACTTTTGAGTTCTGAATATGACTTTGTCAGCCTTTTGGTGAATTGTCTCAGTCAGGGATCCATCCTCATGGATTTCCTGAATTCCAATCCTGCCTGTGGCTGCAATTGCCATAGGAAAAGATATTGTACCATTTTCTCACCCCACTCTGGTGTAAAGGAGAACCTGACTATAGACAGTGCAGGTTATGGTCAGATTGTAGGTATTTATTTGAGTGCTCTTAGTGTTAGCTTGAAGCTGGCTGCTCTACTTG
The DNA here is from genome assembly GCA_038406235.1 of Peronia verruculata. NCBI lineage: Eukaryota > Metazoa > Mollusca > Gastropoda > Systellommatophora > Onchidiidae > Peronia > Peronia verruculata. The sequence goes on along the minus strand of JBCAUA010426122.1, from coordinate 16,786 downwards.
TCTGCTTCCCAGGAAGTTGAGAACGTTTTTGGAATGATTACTGGTGGGTGGGGGTAAATGATTTGTAACATCTTTTTGAGCTCATCCAGAGGAAAAGCGCTATGTAAAAGCAATCTTTTAACTTTGTTTCTAAATCTTTTTATCAGCTTTCAGTGGCCTGTCCTCAACTGGCCTGCCCGTTGATGTTTTCTTTTCACTCTCATTTAAAGGTTGTTTGTGCCCCAAACCCCAATGCCTTCAAAAAGGCATAACTTCACAGTTTACCGGTTTGTGTCATTTCTTTCTTCTCAGGTGTTATCTGTTGATGACAGCGAGGCCAATGTGAAGTTTACGCGACAAAATGGGCAGTATTTTATCTGGCCGGTAGTCGATGATATAGGCTGGATGCCCTTTTATTCATTGACTGCTATTGAAGCTCCAATGCTTGACGGCCGTGAAAGAATGCTTTTTCCAGATGAAGTCTTGAATATAATTAAACAGTGATAATCAGAAAATATCTCAGGCTGCCCTGAACTTTTATGTAACAATTCATGAAATGGTTTATTGACCACATTTCAGACAATTTCTCAGGATGCTCTGTCATATTTGTAACATTTTTTTTAAAATCCCTATTTTTTAAAGAACTGTTATGAGTAACGATTTAAGAAATATATTTTTAAACAATATTTCTAGATACTTGATACACAATGTTGTCTTGGTTGACAAATTATTATTTAGCCATGCCCTGGTTGAAAAATCAATCGTGTTTTGTTCCTTGTCACATTTGTGACATAAAATTCTTAACTTCCATAATGCTTCAAAAATGTTAGCATTCAAGGATGTTTTTAACTCAAATTACATTTTAATTTTAACTGAACATTTTCAGTCTATCAGAGTTAACTTTATTGCATTTTTAAAGTTTGTAGAGAAATGATGTTCACTTTTCATTTTTACTTTTTTTTGTCCGGTCACAATTGTGACAAAACTGCTCTGATTTTTACTGCTTCCTTCATGAATATATTTGATGTATTGTGGAATTGGATTTATGTAGTGCATTAATAAACTGTTTGTGACCATTACTTATAAATAAAAGTGTGTGTTTGTTATTTATTCACAAATTAGTTATGTCCATGTCACATTTGTGACAAATGAGGTTAAGTGACTAAATAATCAATTATTGAAAAATTGACAAATCACACAGCTCTGATTTTTTTCAGAGTTAAAACTTCATATAATATACCACATAGCCACAAAATATGGATGTGCTGCATTGAATCTGAATTTTGATGCTTCATGTTACCACATCGGTCTCATAGTGATGGAACGACCCATATATCAGCTGTTCAAAATGGTTCATAAGTAATATAAAAAAATGTTCACTAAAAATCTTGAGGACATGGGTGAGAGTTAACAAATACTGAGCTTGGGACTTACTCTAGATACACGATACACCATATAGGCACTGTACGGCGAGGACAAGTCCATTCTGGAAATGCGGGGGAGGAACTCAAATGTCAAAACAGCGTAAAACAATAGATTGTCCTCTACAAACTGATCCCTGAGGGTATAAAAAAAAAAAAATGCAGTTTGCAGACACATGAAGTTGGAATGCATTCTACAACATTTCAGGAGCGTAAAACAATAGATTGTCCTTTATAAACTGATCCCTGAGGGTAAAAAAAAAAAACAAATGCAGTTTGCAGACACATGAAGTTGGAATGCATTTTATGACATTTCAGGAGCGTTTTAAATTTTTGCACCAAAACAAGAAATACTTTGAAATTATTGGATCTTTTCTAAAAAAAAAAAGTAAGAGTTTGCCTCTTGATCATTCACCAATGAGTTTTTAAAAAATCACTCATTTAAAATGTCAGGCCTTTGTTTGTTCTTCCCAACGTAGAAAAAAAACTAATATGACTATCTCAAGTTGGCCAATGTGATTTTTAGGACACTTGAGTTTTTTTTCTGTGTGTGATTACGTTAATGTAGTTTTCAGGTTGCATGGCACTACTTTCATAACGCGATACAAAAGCTAAAGCTGATGCCCTGTGTTCATAATTTAACATTATTAGGACTCAGCGTTTTATCTTTCCATGAGATCGTTTCACTATCTGATGACCTTGGATATGTGTGAAACAGAAATTCACACTCCTCTGCTCTTTCTCCGACAGCCCTCTCTCATTTGAGATAATACAACTATTTGAAACACAACATGATGAAATCAGGCACTTGCCAAACTGAGGCGACCAAAGAAAATGTCTGTTTTTCAACAGTGAACGAATTTATAAAGCAATTTTTTTTCGTCACAGAACCCTTCTACATCCAACTAAACATATATTTCTGAGTCAAATTTGCTGAAATGGTTTGAGTAAAATCATCAAAACTTGAATTTAGTGCCAAGGAATAACAAGCATGAAATAGGATTTACAAAAATGATCAGCCATTTTCTTACTGTATTCAGTTGCATCAGTTGCAGCAACAGGTCACCCCAATCGTCTTTAATTGCCAATACATCAACCTCTACTTAGGGTACAATAAAAATTTTTTCACACAGAGAATGGCAAATGAATAACTTTCACGGTGATACCAATAACTCTATATGCTCAAATCATTGCATTTCATTTCTAGATCTATGATACAGGATGATATAGGATATCATTGCTACACTTAAGGAAGAACTAGTCATAAACAATACAGAAAATCCATTTTTTTCATCAGCAATACCTTTGTCAATCTGCAGCAGATTTTTCAATGGGTCTCCAGTATGCCATGTTTTAGTGCTATTCAAAGAGTTTGAGTGTATGTGCATATGTGTTTAATATATATATGACATTTATACTATGTCATGTTAACTGTAAAAGTGCATCCTCAACTTTTTGAGGACAAAGTTTATCTCTTTCTTCTTCATCTGAAATCATTCTGGACTCACCATTTGTCATCCACACGTTTGTGCAAGTCTGTCTCTGAGTGCTGGGCTTCTAGTGCTGTTCTCTTCGTGAAGTCCACATATCTCCATGGCTGAATGTAGCTCAGCCATGTCTCTAGAACCTGAAGAAGAACAGACAATTACATCCAATTTATTCCAACCACCTTGTCCCAATAAAACAAAATGACCACTGATTACTTTGCAGAAAAAGACTCAAGTTTGACCATCTGCATCGCTATATCTGAACAAAAATGGAAAATTGTCTAACTTAAACATGAAGAAATGAACCATTAAACTGAAATTGTTTTGTCAAAAGGGCTCAAAGTTAGTTTTCTTTACCAAATCTGAACTAATATAAAAAAATGTTGTAATTAAGTATAGAGCAGATTGCCAAACCCATTATGGTCAAATCAGGGATTTCTCTTTAAGAAAATCAGGCATTTTCAATATAAATCAGAGATTTTACATACCAAGAGGAATCTGCTGCTAAAATCTGTTCTACAGTATTGAATCAAAGAATTTATGCACTCAGCGGATATTTGCACACTACATTGTCAAATGAAACCATTCTTAATAAGGTAAAATCCAGGAAATATATACAGAAAAGTGGCATTCACTATTTACAATAAATTTCTTGCCCTTTTTTGATAATTTGATGAAAGTAAACTCCAAAAATCCGCAGTCACTGTTTACAATTAATTCCCTGCTCTTTTTGACAGTTTGATGAAAGTAAACTCCATAGAATATTCTGGCCTAGATCTCTTTATTTGCGGTAGATCTTCCTTCGAACCATTTACATGTATAGGATATCATAGTGGAAGTAGTGAAATACGACGACTTCAACAGAAAGAAGAGTGGAAATTATGGTGAAATTTCAGATACCACATAATAATAATGATACTATCTTTGTTCCTTTTTCCATTTCTGTTTTTATCTCGGTGTTGTTTCTTTGATTTTCTTAAGCCTTTCAATCCTAAGAAAGTAGGATTACCTAAGCTTTTAAGAAGTTTGCCAATTTTTGCTGAGAAATATTGTGGGTGGAAATTTGAAATTTGGAAATTTTGCCCAGACAGCAGCACTCATCCTACACTTCCATCAATTATGAACTGTCATGGGTTCTTTAGCGTTCTACCCTGATGCTGCCCAACTGGATACATAAAGAATTACATGGAAGCAATCTATTTTTCTATATTTTTTAAAATCATAATAACTACATTTTTGAGTTCCTAATGACACTTTTTCATAATGGTCACTTCCTTCTTTCCAACTTATTCCCCAATTTTTACTTTCAAGTCTCACAGTTGCAGTTGGGGAGCAAGAAAAAAATATCACCCTTTCCCAAAATGCATGACGTGGTACCTACCATTCTAAAACAAGAGTCCAATGGCCAGCGGCTGAAAGCATGTCTGAGGAATATGTACAGCTTTTTCTGCAGGATGTGAGGGATCACTAATCTGAAAGAAAGTCAAACGTAATTTTATACATTTTCTTCATATATTGTAATTTTGTTGGAAAAAAATCTTAAAATTTAAGACAGTCTGTCTACAGGGATGTCACTCTGTCTACATGGAAAAGTAGGAAAAGTTCCTGGCATAGTCTTTAGTAACATGTAAAAGTAAAGTGCGTAAATGGTAAATAATACCGGATTTGGAGCCAACTGGGAAATAACTGACAGCCAAAAAGTAGGAAATCCTATTAAAGTAGGAAATGTGAAACAAACTAAATATAACAAAAGAAAAAACAATATCATGTCTTGCGACCACAGCAAATGAATCGGAAGTCACACAGGGCAATGAAGATATACCGCCGTTTTTGGTCATTTTTAACGACTCTCCGACTAAGATACTAATTTTTTTTGTTTTAACAAAACGATAATTTAACTTTTTTTAATCTGTAAAAAGAAATATTTTGGTACCACAGTCGGAAAACAGTAAAACAACGGTCAAAGACGGCGGTGACTTGAACTCATCCAGTGCGACTTGCGACTCATTTGCCCTGGGCGCAAGACATATGTAGAACTTCATGTGGTACAAAATGAACAAAAAGTTACTACTGCCCAAATTAATTTACGTAGTGTCTATCCCAGCCTAGTATTGCAATGAGGAAGCATTGGCCAATAAAAGGTTGCACCACACAGTAAAGGCGAAACAATTTGTATTGGCTCACACATGGGAGTGTCTGTTCACAGTTGTGTGTTGGGGGGGGGGGGGCTTTAATAATTTTCTTACGCACCGACAGAGAAGAAGAGATGTATCTCAATAGGCCCCAATAGACTTCAGGTTTACTGAAGTGGCTTCCACTGTACTCTAATACATTAACAAAGTTATACCATTATTCAATAGAGTCTATAATGGATCTAACATCTCAAGGTGATGCTGGAAATGGCTTACTTTTTAAACTGGTCCAGAGGTGACTGAACAGCTTGTTGGTATGGAGATGTGATAACAGAACTGGCACTATTGGCAAAGTGGTGCAGGTACTTCACTAGCAGCCTCACCATTTTCACGTGGTTCATGGTAGGCATGAAGTGCTCCTGTGGAAGAATGGGCAGAATGCTTACACAGTTGAACTGCAGAACTATCCATCTGAAATAAAAGTTATCAATGACAAGACAGAGACACCAACTGTGAACCTCAGTGCATCTACAGGGTCCTCCAAAATTTCCACTGAAGCTAAAAAAAAAAAAAAAGACAGGTATTTGAGTAAATTAAATGGCTCTTAAACCAAAAAGCAGGCAATATTATTTAATCTCCAACAAAGTCCATAAAAGGCTGACGGAATTGAGAACTGAGGAATGCATTCATTTGAAATTTGACACACAAACTTGTTGTATAAAGATCTGTGTTTCTATTTTATAAAGTCTTAACAAAATGTTTGATGTTTTCCTAAAAAAAGCGATAATAATTGAAAAATACATTCACAAATGTGTTTGATCCAAACTGGTATGTTTGATAGAATGACGTGTTTAAAACAATAAACGCATTTTCTTTGAGTAGCATTCAGTTTAATCATCCAAAACACGGAGGTGCGCACTGCTTGCCATACACTTATAAGTTGCAGGCCAATACCAGTTAGACCTAGATCTATATTTAAAAAATCTCCAACGAAGGCCATGGATTCTCTACTTGTATACCATAAAATCAATTATCATATCTCAGCACTCACAAAATTTCCAGTCTATTTGATTCTTGATGAAGGCAGAGATATCCAAATCTTCATGTGCAAACACAACAGCAAATTACAAAAATCTTTGAGTCTTCTTTACACATCCAGGATGAAGTCACTTCACCATAAAATACTTAAAGAAAAACTACCTAAAGAGTGGTAAACTTAGATATTGTGTTGGGCAAAGTTAAATTTACTTCCATAATACTGAGGCAACAAAGGAAAAAAAAAAAAATTGAGATGATCTCTTCATATTGATACATGTATATCATATCATTATCATATATAAGAGTGAAATCAGACTGATGCCAAGTCCCCTGCTTTGTTTTTCAAATGGACCGAAAATTTTGGGAAAAAATGCAAACAAACAGAGTCAAACTTGCCGTATAACTTTTTTCTTTTTTTGCACTGCTTGGCAAAATATTAGCAAAGAATCAGGCAAAAAAGAAGATGAACAAAAACATGAGTTAATGGAAAGCCTGCCAGGGTTACTAACATTCAAAACAACAAAAATTATATTATTTGTGCCACTGATGATCTGACACTACAAACGAGCACATTAGTTATTGAAAACTAAATACAACAGTCATTGTACATTTTACATTCTATATGACGTAAGCATCAAAAACCTACTCATAAGATGAGATAGATCTAACAGTATAAAAACTATGCCCTTAAGATACACATTTTCTTTTCAGTACACATGCACAACTTCCTTAAGAGAACAAATTATTTTACAAACACAATGATATATATTGCAAATCTATAAAGTTTATGAAATTCAGGATAAATTTGCATTTGGGGGGTAATTAAATCATTAACCTTATAAGATGTGGGAGGTTTCATGAGATAGATGCAGAATATTTTTCCACAAATGGCATGGACAAAAAAACGCTTGGAAAATATTGTTACTAATAATATCACCTCTTCTGATCATTCTCTACCAATCACTATATTCCAAAAAGAAAATCGCACACAAGCTTCAGAAATTGTGAATATAAAAATACCTCATAGTGGCAATATGTCTTGCGACCAGGGCAAATGGGTCGGAAGTCGCACCAGGCAATGAAGATATACAGCCGTTTTTGAACATTTTTAACTACTTTCCAACTAAGATACTAAATTTTTTTTGTTTTCACAAAATGACAATTTAACCTTTTTTAATCTGAAAAAAGAAATATTTTGGTAAAGTGGTCGGAAAATAGTAAAAAAAAAAAAACGGTCAAAAACGGCTGTGACTTGAACTCACCCGGCGCAACTTCTGACTCATTTGTCCTGGGCGCAAGACATATGGTAAAAGTGGAATGGTCTATAAGCTTTGTATTAGAAAGAACAATGACAAAATGGTATAAAATAATCATCTAGGAAGTAATTACTTCACCACACTAATAAGCAAAGTATCAGTCATCAACAATATTCAGAGGAAGATGACTTTTATATATAAGAATAAAATATTTTTGATGCAGAATTTTCTTCTCTCCAGTCAAAATAAAAAGATGTGTAAGAAATCTATAAGGCGCTCTGTGAAAAAAAAAAAAAAAAGATGTTTGGGTAACCAGAGTGCCCCTTAGCACCACGAATAAAACATTTATAAATAGAGTCAGTGCAGACATAGCAAATATGCATGGAAAAAAAAAAACAACAACCAAGACTCCAATAGGGTAAGTCCTCCAAAATGTCTTTTCTATCATATTTTATAGCTTTTTTTTTTTTTTTGATATAGTATGTATTCTATGAGAAAAGCTATGTCATTCATATGCAATAAATGGCCATTGGCAACATTAGGATACAGATATTCATGCTATAACACAAGCCCTTAGCTCAGCTACCATGTACATGACAGATGTGGCAAAGCAGGAAGGTCTAAAGGAATGCCAAATAACTTCAATAATATTCAGGTTGTTACGCATTGTCTAAACCATGTGATAATTACTGCACTGCATTCTTCCAAATTCCAAACATCTTCTGCCATGCTGTTACACTTTTCCAAGAAAGTCTCTCAAGCTCTAAAAAAAAAACAGTGATGGTAATCATGCATGTCATTCAATACAGGATGCTGGTCTTCACTGCAACTTGTGGCCATCCAAGCTTTAAGAATGGGTGGTTCTAATCGAACAAAAACTTAACCCTAGCAAGCCAACTGACTCCTGAAGCAGTTCTGCTTCAGTTTAAACTGAGGACACTTCCTTTCATCCACAAGACAGCTCAAATGAATGCCAAGATAAGTCAAAATCATGAGTAAACATGGAGTCTGAATATGAAGACAAAAAACATAAAAATATTTTTAAGAAAAGAAAAACAAAAGTTCAGGTAAAAGTGAGTGTAAGGAGTGTAAAAATATTTAAACTAAATCAAAATGATGTGCAATGAATTAATGTTTAACAACACAAGTCAGTGAAAAGAGTGCAACTAAAACATTAGTTGTTTTTTTTTGTTGTTTTGTTTTGTTTTTTTGTGATCTCGGATTGAAAAAAAATGACTTTAGAAAATCCTATCAAAAGGAATTCCTTACCACTCTGAGCAATGTAGGTAATACACGTGGAAAAATTTATTCATTTCTACCATATAAATTACAAACAAGTGCATCAAAGTAATGGCTTTTTCTTTAAAAAAAAAAAAAAAAGAATCACAGCACAGATTTAAATTCATTTTGTATTTTCTCCATTTAATCTCACTCAAAATCAACTGTGGTGAATAATGAAGTATTCTTTCCTGAAATGAGACAGGATCTTATTGTGGACTTCAAGATTGATACTGATCCCACCTCTGCATGACAAAGAGGAACAAAACTGAGGGACAAATGGTTTGTTTATTATGTCTTTGCTCTCGTGATGTTCAGCACTGAGGGAGATGAGGTTTCTTTTTCTGGGGCCAAATATGTGGCAATGACAACAAACAGTTCATTTCTCCTTGATACACTTCCCTTCCACCCATCAAAATTTGTCTTGAGACCAGGGCAAATGAGTCAGAAGTCGTGCGGGGCAATGAAGACATATGGCCGTTTTTGATTGTTTTTAACTACTTTCCAACTAAGGTACTACATTTTTTTTTATGTTTTCACAAAACGACAATTGAACCTTTTTTAATCTGAAAAAAAATAAATATTTTGGTATCATAGTTGGAAAATAGTAAAAAACGGTAAAAAACGGCTGTCACTTGAACTCACCCGGCGACTTCCAACTTCATTTGCCCTAGATGCAAGACACTTATTTGCTGGCTCAGTACCCCGGACTCTTTCATACAGAAAGCTCTCACTGTGTTTTTTTGGGGGGTGACATTCTCATATCATGTAGAGATGTCTAGGAGAGTAAACATACATGTATACACATGATTAGCTGCTTTCTTCTCTGATCTGCTCCTTTCCTTCTTCCACAAAATTTCGTCAAGAGCTGATTTCCCAGTATCACAGGTTTTTCAAGCCATCACATCCTCTGGCTCTATAACACTGGGTCTGATTGTGAGTGTCTGCATGTGGGACACAACTTCATTTTACAGTTATGGGGACAGAGCATTTTCATATGCAGGGCCTTTAATCTGGAATGCATTGCCTGGAGTCTTTTAAACGACACTTAAAAACATACCTGTTCAACAAGTATCTGTCTGAGTAATGTTTTCAAGTCTTGCCCGCCCGCGAGAGGGCTGTCAGTCATGTCTACAGACTTACGTATGCGTTTGAATTGTATTACAGGATTATGTGTGTGAGCATGTCTCAAGTCTTTCTGTATACCATGTTATATATGTACATATGTTATTGCCCCTGTTTGTTTTCAGGCATATTTCATGTGTGGCTGCAAAACATTTTGGTTCTGTAAAGCACTTCGACCCCTACAGGGGGTGAGGCACTATATAAATGCCCTTTATTATTATTATTTATTATTACAGTTAGTGGTCAGCTTACAACCTATGCGGCTTACAACTGATCAACTTTACGACTGTCTGGTCGGCAGGCATCCCCATTTTTTCTTTCACACCTGCATTTTATATTTTTGAATGTTTTGCCCATGGCAAACGATCTGTACTGTAGTATGCAGTGCTTGACTTAAACTCTCAAAGGTATTAAAATCTGAAGAAAGATAAAAACAATGTGTATGAATAAAATGAAATAACGAACTGAGAAAATGATAAAATATGACTTCATAAGTGATTACAATATCACTACACAGCATAATATACCAACAGTAATTTAGCACACACCGACTTATGATCCATCAGTCATTACCATATGCAGTCACCATATCCACAGCAAATTTATTCCATCTTTCTGAGCTGATTCCCACCACAGGCTGTTCAAGACTTGAGTCCTATTCAAACAGGCATTGGGCCTGTCTGTGTCAGAATAAACAAATGCTTAAACCTGCCTGACATGTGGTGTTCCACCAAATACAATGTGTCTGGTCCTCTCCACCAAACTTCTGTCTCACACTACTGATTAGCACAGTGAGTTGAAAGTAGCTGGTCTTCAATCTTCAAGGACAAAAATGTACTAAAATAGATAGTCTGTAAAGCAATGGCATGGAGAAAAACAAAATCTACTAACCAGCCATCAAAAAAGGCAGAATTCCCTATTGCATGAAGTTTTTCACCATCTAGCATATTATGTTTCGTTGATCTCTTCCTCTCCTGCTGAAGGTGATAATTTTTCCTGAGAGATCTACTCTATTTTTATGTCCAATGCAGTCATGAAGACTTTAGTTTATCATTTTCTATAGCTGCTTTTGGATGTCATATGTTGATACTGTCCAAACTTACAATAAATATAAAAAGCATTTAAAGAGAGAAAAAATAACAGAGCCAGGCCCTATATCTTTCTGAAAGTTATGATGCTTAAGTGTGCAGTTCCCTCAACCCTAAAATTTGAATAGTGAATGCTAAAAAAGTTCTGTGTTGGAAACAGCAATCATCAGCCATATGGTCATTTTGTTTATGATTAAACACAAATTCTCTCGTATAACAGCTCATGCAGCACAAGAAGCAAGAGCTGCAATCAGAAAATGCTTATTCCAATTCAATGTTTCAAAAGCCTAATGAGGAGCTTAATATAAAAATTATGGTTCTTCTCAGATACTGAAAGCATTCATTTCTGTCAAAAGGTAAAAGGAAAATGGTAAAGTAGATAAAAAAGAGAGACGAAATCTTTTTTCTTTCTTTTTTATTTAAACTGTTGCCTTATTTTTTTTTTAAGTCCTTTTCCACTCATCTACATGTGGCCACTATCATTTATGGCTGCTATTAAAGTGCTATGACAGTGAAAAGATAAATTATGGGAATCACTTCTCCTGTGATAAGCATGATACATACAAAAATATTTATGCAGAGGTTTACATGGTAAGATATTCCTCTATGTCATCAGTGCAGTATCTCTCTCAGTTGAGATATCTTTTGACATAGCACCCAGTTCGCTGGGTGTGCTTTGGCTGATACAGAGAAAAGCATTAGATATCTCACATCACAAGAAGTTGCAGCCTGGCAAAAACAACAATGTAGCAAAGGAACAACAGACGATAAAAAAAGGCAAGACAGGTTTATAGAAGGATAAGCTTGCAAACATCAAAAGAGAGGCCTGAGTTTCACAGCGTAAAGTAAGGTAGCAAAGGACCTCAACAAATGGTGAAATCCACTCATAGATATCAGGACTGACTGTCTCAATGACCACAAGATCACAGAATAGGAAATATGGAAGGATATAAATACAAATTAATTAACAATTTACTATGATGCCTGACCAACGATATAACCATAGCCTTTCTTTCCAATGAAAAATGCTCCTATCTGATGAAGATGGAGTGAGATGCAAAACACACGATGATTACTTTTCATCAGCTGATGTATGTGTATATATAGAAAGATAAACCCAGAAATTTGGGACAATTAATGACATATTTCAAACTACACTGTTCCAACAACAAAACAAATATAAGCACAACAACTTGAGTTTGAGTATTAATTAAAAAACACAAGAAAAACAAATGTGTAACAGTAGGAACTTCTTGATAAATATCACACAAACATAAAAGTATAATTTCAAGCCAAAGTTCCGTCACCTACAAAGCTCAGCAACCCATTCTCATTGTACAAATGCAGACAAATATTCTGATAAATTCTAAGGAGTAATAGTGATAACTGTAAAGTCAACAGCATGCATGCAAACAAACCATGGGGACTGCCTTTAAAGCCAAAATTTTTACATTTCACAAATTAGCGTCCCTGTCCTGAAGTCTTTGAACAGTTCAGTCGCGTAACATCATGCCATCCACCACTCCTAGATATTGTACACTACAAGCACATGGCCCATAACCCTAGACTTTTCTATGATATACTTCCAGTTTGCAAAAAACCTGCTCTGTCCCATCAATATGGGAAAAATGAAACGCGACACGGTGAAATCAGGCCCTTGTCAAACTGAGTCGACCAGAGAGATCACGTGTTTTTCAACAGAGAATGAATTTTTTTTTTTCTTCACCAAACCCTTCTATATCAATCTAAAAATGCAATTCAGAGTTTCAATTTACTGAAATAGATCGATTAAAAGCCCAAAAATTGTAATTTAGTGGCGTGTTCTAACAAGAATTAATAAGGATTTACAAAAGTTATAGGCTCTTTTCTCAATAAATTCAGCTGCAGCAACAACCAACCCCATCGTCTTCAATTGCCAATACTTCAACTTCTACTTAAGTTAGAGAGGTCATTTTTTTCACACACTTAAAGGGAAATAAATAATTTTTACAGTGATACCAATAATTCCATATATGCTCAAAATTTGACGAGAGCCTGATTTCATCATGTCGCGTCTCAAATGCTGCAATCTAACTCTTTTTTTTTGTATGCCAACGAGAAGTCAAGAAAAAGTGGCTAGCAAAGATCACGCTTGATAGCAGATCACACTTTAAGACAGATTGAACCAATGTGAGAAACCAGCAAAAACAGTTTGGAAAGATAATTTTAAAACTCTTCTGGGACTGGCAAGTTAGTTAGGAAAGGTCCATACATAAGCTTTTTCCACCATTAGGGAACACCCTCAAGTTACCAGCACAAAAACAAAAATGAGAAACATCCCTTTACAGGAACAGATTTGCTGCTGATGTTTCTGAAGTTGCAGATATCTTTTCTCTATGCTACATACTGTACAGTTGGATCAGAGGGTGTGACATTAGACACTACAATATCCTGCCACAATTTGCCACAAAATGAAGAATGCTATCTGCCAAATAAAGGTCTATATCATGGGGAGACTAAGTGATTGGCATGAAAGAATTGCAAGTTGTCATAAAATGTCAAAAAAAAAGAATATTACATGCAAACAAACCAGTTCCCCACTAAAAATTCCCAATGACAAAATATGATCTAAAGACTTGCAGTCCATGGTTCAAATCAAGCAACAGTAACTATTGTACACTTCAAGTGGAGTAATAATTAGTAAGTGGATACTTTTTGATTTGCAGTCATTTTCAAACATTTCTGAGCTTTACAGCCTCTAAAATCTTTACCTTTGAAACTCACTTTTTTTTTATCTTTTAATTTTTTATTTTTTTTTTCCTAAAGACTGTGAAAAATCGTCTAAAATTCAAAGAAAAGATTGTTTGAAAATCACTGTAATGCATAATGTGAAACCAATTAAGGTAAAACAAAAGGCATACTACTTAACAGTTCAAGGCAGTACTCACAAACATGGTTCTAAATGGGTCCCTATGATACAATGCTGGAAACTTGACAAAAATGAAATAAAAATTGAATTCAATTTCATTATGACTGCGTACAAGTGAAAGTACCCTGACTGTCCAGATATACAGATCAGAGTGTGAGATGAATAAAGTGAAGAGCACATTGCAAAATCATTTCTCTCTTAGCCTCTTTGAAAAAGGAATAAATAAAAAGCTTAGCAAATGAAATGGGCATGTTACTCATTACTGACTTTTAACAGATGCAATGAAGTCAACAAATGTGAGATATACATCTTTCACTCAAAAATCTCCTCCTTTGAGCTGCTTGGGTTTAGATAACCAGAGGCATAATACAAAGCTTTGAGAAAGACAACCACAAGCAAAGTCACAGCATTTAAAACTGATAACTTTATTGTTGTTATTGTTGTTGTTTTACTTTTTGTATCTTTCATTCTCTTTGTTCAGGACAGTGGTCTCAGCCTAAGAACCTGGTCGTCGGGAGACAGAAAAAAGCAGGCTCTTAAGCAGACAGTTTCTTAGGCGGATTAAAAAGTTACACAACCCGGCTGACCATAGATTGTCTTCATTACTATGATTAGTTGATCATTACCGTTAGTTAAAGATTTATCTATGTGAAAAAGTACACCCTTCTTCTCTGTGTGTGTTATAATTAGATATAGCAATTCCTGATCTTTTTCAATGTATAATTCCATCAATACTGCAGCACTTTAATGCTGTGCGAGTTTTCACATAACAGTGTCATTCTTGAAAACATGCTACTGCTAGACTATCCCACAGTTAATCACACGAATGACTCAAGTATTTACGGACCAACCAAACTAGCAAAACAGTTGACCAGCCAGGAGGCTACACTTACTCCTTATCCACAAAGCCAATCACAGGTGCTGTCCCACATGTTGTCAAACAAAGACATGGTTACGGGTTAGTCAACAACATGGCCTGATTATGCAGTCATACATCAACCATCACTTCCATTCCTTTGTCTACCTGTTCTCTCTACCCTTGTCCCTGTTTTACTGCACATCTAGTACTGTGTGTTTTTCTTAAGTGGACAGTATGATGTGGAATTATACCAAAGTACTCGGGTGTTTGGTCCAACACATCCGGATTTCTTTACTCGGGAGCGCCTAGAGTGGGTCCACAGGGGGGTAAATTATAGAGGAAGAATTCTGTTTCGCAGCAGAGGTGGGTTCTTTGGCCGACCGGGCTCTTAGGCCGAGGGTTCTTAGGCAGAGACCAGTGCATTCATCAATTTCAAAAGTACTTTAACATTCTGAAACATTGTTCAAATCAATCACTATAGTGATCAATTGTAAGTATACATTCATTTCACCATCTAGCTTGTGAAGGCACTGCACTTTAACAACAACTGAGTTACTGAATTCGACATGGCTTCAGTCTATGCTTACCTGCAATCCACTTGAAAATGAGAGCATTTCTCCACTACTGAAGGTATTTTGATTCAGCCAGAATTCAGTTATAACCTTTGAAAAAAAGAACCAGACTATTAATTCATGAGATGTACAAACCAAATAGGACTACAGAGCTCAGGCACTGAAACTGCATATGGGAAGAATCAAACTTCAAGTGATTTTGTAAAATAAAAACAATATCTAATTAATAGCCACATAAATGGTTACAAATGAGGATAGAAGCCACAACAATAAAAAAAAAAAAAAATTCATCTTTCAAAATTTCTCATCCTGAGATAACAATGCTGAGGTCAATTAAACTGATGGCAATACATAAGAAGAACAGTAGAAATGTCTGTCTCACCTGTAAAAATGTCTCTGAGCGCCAAATTTCTGTTTCAGCTTGATCAAAGACAGGCAAACTCTGCTGATGTTGTTTCTGAGCATTGATGAAACTGGGCTTGAACAAACTGCGATGAGAGGTTCCAGGCATGCTCCCAGGTGATGGAGAGTGTCTACCTTTCGGGAGACCGTAGGGACGACTACATGGGGGAAAATAATTGAAAATCTTGATCAAATGAAATGCCACTATAAAAAACTACCCATGGAACAGGGATGCCCACCTATTTACATGAAAAAAAAAAGAATGTTTATCTCTTCATTTAACCATGGCATACCCTTTCTGCAAGAAGGAAGAAATGACATGAGGTACATCCAATCTCTATCATAGAACATTTTTTTTTAACCAACAAAGGAAGTTGGTGACAACCAATTTGCAAAATATCTACAGTCGACTACACCTGAGTCGAACCCTCATGAGTCGACTTTCAGGTGAGTCGATCTTTTTTCATGGAACGGGTCCCAACGCTTCTTTACTTTACTAAAAATCATACTGATGAATCGACGTTGACTCACCCGTATTCACTAATGAGTCGATCTTTTTCTCCTGACCACGCCCTTATATGATTATGATCAAAGGAAAAAGCAATGCTTGAATCGATGTAACTAAACTCAACTTGTCTATTGTCTGGCACTTCATCTCAACACATTTATGCTCCTCTCATCACACGACAGCACGACTATAGGTTAACTTGACTGTCAAACTGATTCACTCAACAGAACTCAAACCTCCCACAGACTATATGATCAGAGGCCGACCGGCCCTTGTCTCCTCCTCCTTTTCACACCTCATCCACGATCTTCCTCGTCTAGCTGCATATGTTTCGTTTTCACACCACCCACCCCATCCCGGCTGCGAAAGTGTCATGCAAATTCGCATAAGGGGGGTAGGAAACATCGTGTCGGCAACCGTCTTTGATGTGGGAAATTCTCCGGCCGCACTGCGGTTCACACGTGGACGTTACCCCGACAAAACCTCGGGAGTCAGCCGTTGTTATTCCCATCGCGGGGAACTTGCTCACCAGACTAGCAGTTGGCAAGGAGTTGTTAACCCTACAGCTGCGCCGCACGCCTTCAGCCAACAGGTGAAGCCATACTTGATAGTGCAAAGAACGTTTTTAGGCGGTCTGGGCCTCTCGTTACTATGCAAGTCGCATCGCTGTGATATTACTCAGTTTGTCGACAACAGTTAGGTGTTATCGGACCCAGTTTTTCCAAAATGTCAC
>JBCAUA010426011.1:0-17837 GCA_038406235.1 Peronia verruculata | reverse complement strand
AGTGATGATCTATCACTGAATAAAGAGCCCCAAATGAGCAAGAGCCTGGATGGCTGAGTGGCAGGTCAACCTTTGCTGACCACCCTCCTGACACCTTAGAATGGACATATCAACTTTTTGATACCATTTTTACATTCGGCAGAGACCGTACTGTTAAAAGAAAACAGAAACCCAAAATCGAACATTTTGAGCAAAAGCCCAATTTCAGGACCCCCCTCCCCCCCTCCCCTTAAGGTCCCATGTGTCTTCAATATGTTAAATGTTTTCTATTTCTGATTAGTAACAGATCAGTTGAAGACAGTATATGACACTCAAATATGGAGCACTCCATCACAGAGCCTCTGATGGACGTGGAAATCGCTCAAGTGGTTCTACCCTGTATATACATTCTTCTTGGTTTAACAGTCAGACATCACAACATTCTAGATGAAACCAAACATCAGTTACACACAGATTTAGCACATGCTCTTGCAAAAATTAATTATCTTTCAAATATCAGTGAATCCGACAAATTTGTTCACTGCCGGGAACACAAGTATAAATTAGAAGTTATTAGAAGACAAATCGATTTTTTATGGGGGATGTTTAATTTTTTGCAAGATAAAGTCAATAAAGGTAAATTTTAGTCGCAGACAAAGAAAATTTAAGACAAAATAGACAGTAGAAACACCATTCCACTGGCAGAGAGAGAAGGTCCGATCACTTCTGGTTTGGAAACCATTTTAGGAATGCCCGGTTTTGTGATATCGAACATATCACAGCCTCTCGATGAATCAACAATCACTGCCACAAATACATTCAAGCAAACGTGGTTTACACCAGCCTCACTAAATACGTTATTCAACACACAGTTGAGTTCACACAAGATAAGTTCGTAGTAAACCAGGCACATGTGATCAGGCAAAAGTTTGACACACTCAAAAGAAGTTATTCTATCATTCATACATTAATCTCTCACATTCGGTTAATAAATCTTACAGAATACAAAACAGTGCAGCAAATCAAAACTTGCATGACTCTGCACAGAAAACTATTTCTACATAAAATAACACCCAAAATCCATATGGTTGAGTGCCATTGCTTTCCATTCATCAGAAACTGGGATTCCGACTTGGTTTACTAGATCTAGTGGGGAAAGGTAGGAAAAAGATCCATGCCTCCATCACCAGAATTGAAAGAGAACAACAGGCAGCAGTAACATGGCTAAACAACTAAAAACTATTCGACAAATACACAGACTTCAAGGTTCCATTATTATAAGTGTTATTATTACAACCATTATTATTAACATACATATGTATTTAAAGGTTGTTATATTGTCATTGTATATCACAACAAATTATGTAAATATTAACATACAGATACAAAGGCAACGTGTCAAATATGATTAAAGCTATGTTAGTTGAATTCTTTACAGAAAGCCAGTGGCATCATAAATCAACAATAACTCGGGCAATTCTGGTGTAATATGCATAAATCTTAGTGAGTTGAAAATTCAACATGTAAGGTGTCCATTCTTTAAAAAAAAAAAAAAAAAAAATCGAACTTCACCGTTAAAGTTTTTGTATATATGTATTAAAAACTCATTATCATTTCATACATCTGGATTACGAACGAATGTATACCAACTTTCCAGTTAAATCTATATGCACTTAATCTCCGTGACTTCACTTTTCCAAATCATTTAAGATGGATCATGATTGTGTCTTCACTGTTAGAAGATATGACCACATTCCTAACATGTATGTAATTTGACTTCAAGCGCTCACTCACTAACTGAGCACTGCACTAGCACAGGTAACCTGCCCACCTCATAGCCTGAGGACTAATTTTTTGGTCTGGGTCAAACTGGCCATTAACTAAGTGCTCCACTTGGAACTGCCGTGGTAAGGAATTCTTATAATGGTTGTCATGAAAAAGAAAAAAAGAGAACAGGACAGAAGATAAGAATGAGGAGGGAAGGAAAAGAGATGTTGCCTATGCAACAATGAGAATAGCATTCCATGGGAAACAAGACACCAGCCATGCACTTTCACTGGCTGTTGGCGGGAGCGGGGAACCTATAAATATAGTCTACTTCCACTGTCATAATCAAACTGCTCTGTATCTAATGTATGTTATGAAATAATTCGTTTCTTTTGTCATATCCAGACTAAATGAACTATGGAAATTAAATGGGAATGAAGTAAGTACGGTAGCCTGATCATTTCTCCAAGCTAATTATAGAAGAAAATTCTTTAATAGGAATAGCTACAGTTCTACTAAAACTAGGATAACGCTCATGGTACTTCAAAATTCAGCAAAAAAAGGCCAATCAAAACAGAAAATGTGAAACAAGACTCACATTCAGCCGAATTTCCATCTCATCTATGGGAATTCTCCGTCCATAGCACAGCATTTGCCTAGGAAACAGTGTGAAAGACATGTATTTCATAACGTTGTACTATATTTGCATATTCATACAAAAAATTTTAACTCAAAACACTGTTTGTTCAAAACACTTATAATCAAGTAAAGGAAGAATTCAAAATGAAGAACTAACAGCACTAGAGAAACTTACAGATATCAAATTTGTTTTGCAAATTCTCATGTCACTAATTCATTCTGGAATAAACAAAACTATGAAAATTTCCTTTAAATATAAATCATATATCAAAGAACCAAATGAAGTTGTCTGGCTCTTTATCAGAATTTTTTGGGAAAAAGTGGACCTGAAAATAAAAAGAAAAGTAAATTCAGTAATCTACGAGATGCATAATGTCAACCAACTATGCTGAGATGCTTTGACACTAATCCCCAGTGGCCGTGAGAGTGTTAGCTCTTTGCAGCGTTGTAATGTTTTGGACATGTGAAGATGTCTTGGGATGTGGTGGGTCCCCATGTATCTTGGCCTATCTGCTAGATAAGCTCGAGTTGCTTGGCTTGGTCCGTATAGATTTTGAGTCTTCGCTTGGTTGGGTTCAAATCATCCAATGCGAGTGAGCGGCAGCAACCAGGGGGAACTATAGGTCACAACTCTCGGCTCGTGAATAAATTGCTCGTCTGATGCGAGCAAATCCCTGATATGGATCGATAGGGACGTTTGTGTGTGCTAGGAAACCGACTTTGATCAAAGGGAACTTTTCCTGCCAATAAGTGTGGACTCATGCTCTTCCCATGCGTTGACAGGGGGCCTTTGTCCGATTGCCCAGTGCGAGGTGGTGGGCGGCCAGCATACCATCTAGACCTGCTGGGACCCGTGTTTTCCGCCACTTCGATTTCTCTGTTGTCCGGGCACCGGGTGATTTGTGGGACAGATAGGGACGCTTGTTTTGGGTGGGGGCGGCGACCTCCAGACATGAGCCCTCGCCGCTAGGGCTCGGTGACCTATACCCTGGTGCTGCCGCTGGGGATGGACTCAACCACTCTTGGACGTGGACCTAACCTAGCTGCTCAAGCTTGGTAGTCCCTAGTGACATGTAGGCTAAAGGTGGGATAGAATCCTGGCTTCTTTTAATCTCCGGGGGGCTGCACGCACCAGCTGTGTTCATGAAGCTTTGGCTGTTCTCCTTCCCCAGCCGTCCCGTGCGTCCACCCCTCGCCCTGCTTGGGGCGGCGCGGGGGGAGACAGTGTTCGGCAACCCGCCCTTTCAGGCAGCAGCCTGTGCCCCAGATAGGCTGCAAGTCTGGTCCCCTGTGGCCCCTACAAGGGGGGAGACAACGCTCGGTAACCCTCCAGCTCGGGCGCCCCGCCTTCAATCGCAAGGAGGATTTAGCTTTAAACTGTCTCCTCCTTCCCAATTGCCACCACGGGGCGGTGAGGGTCGGGACTGGACCGTACGGTGGAGAACCCACTAGGCCTGGCCGATAAATTGCACCTCAGGCTGGGGGCCCTTGGAGCTCGTGCGCCTTGCCGATGGCACGTGCGTAGAACCGCCCCCGCTTTGGAGGGCTGTGTGCAAGTGGCATCGAAGCAACTATGCTGAGATGCTACTTGTGACTATATTATTATGAAGAACCTTATTATTTTATAAAAATACAATAGAATTGTCAGACCGGCAACTAGCAAAACAATTCAAGAAAAAAAATAAATAACATAGAAATCTATAAACAATTTAATTGTGATGATAAAATCTGCCAAAGTTTTTAGCCAGCTTCGCTCTTCGTCAGGGCAATAATAAAGAACCTTATGATGAAAGTCTAGATCTTATTCAAATATGTCGATTCATGTATGTAGCTGTTTCAGAATCCTCAATATACAGCATAAAAATTATCAGAGAAATTTAGAAAAAAAAAAAAAAAAACCCTACTAGACTAATACATTCATTCAAAGAACTGCATAAAGTCCACAATTGAAGAGCGGTTTTCAAAAACTGGGTATTTGCATTTTTCACTTTTCAGAGAAAACTGGAAAATTCATGTAACAAAGTTAGAGTTTGTATTTTCTGAAGAAACTTGATATAATTTGATTAACTCTACTAAGTGAAGTTTCTGAAGGTAAAAATTGAAAATCAATCATTATTATTTTGTTGTTTATTTCCTTATTACTTCTCACAGTTTTTCCAAAACTGGGTAAGTACAAGAAATACCCAGTTTTGGAAAAACCCTTTTCAACTGACAGATATCCATCCTTGGGAAAAAACACAAAGTTTCTTAAAGATTTCTTTCTTAAATCTAAATCTAACAATGAAAATCATCATAAATTAAATTATTAATGCTATTTCAGTCTTTTTTCCTTTTTTTAAATTTACGGGAACTAAAATCTAGCTCCATGCAGGATTATAAGTGCTGTACTGTAAACTGTGCTTTAGTATATGCAAATTTTGATTTGCAAAACCCCAAGTTTATCTTGTTATAAAAAAAGATAAAACACAAATGAAGATTATTATATTGTCTTCTATTACAGATTAAAACAAATTTAATTTGTTTAAATTCAAGGGCACTGAGCCATACATCTTATGAATATATTTTGTGAATGCGCTAAACTTAAAAATATGAAGTTTTAAACTGACTTTCATCATATTATTATTTTAGCATGTTAAAATTAAGAAGGTTCCCAACATGTTCATCTAATATTTCTTATTTCCAACGAATTGTTCCGATTATCCTTTGTTAAATATTCAAAATGCGCAACAGCAAAATATAAAAAATAGAATCTAATATTGAGTTTAATAAAATTATTCCAAACAATGCTTCTTTAATAACATCAAAAAGACATATATATATATTTACACATTCATATCAAATAGGGTTTAAGCAAAACTAGTTACATGTATTTGCAAAGGAAGAAGTAGCACTGAGCATGCGCACCACGCAAGTACCCAGTTTTGGCTTACCTCGCACGGGGTAAATACCTAGTTTTGAAAAAAATGTCTATTTTGTATAGGTCATATAGGTGATAAATGCAGACCTGTGTGTACTCCGTATTTTAAATATTAGTTTTCATAATGAGCACACTGTGAAGGGGCATAACTTAATTTTCAACGAAACTGCAAATACCCAGTTTTGGAAAAACGCTCTTCGATTTATGTTTGATGTTTTACCTGATTAATATTGCCAATTTTTAATTTATATAACCTATCCATGGAAATGGTGGTGGTGTCACAATTTTCCAATACATGTTCAATTTTTTTTTTTTTTTGCCAGATGATGGTGAACTGAGCAACAAAGAATTTGTGTCTGTGATGAAAAGAAGAGTAATGAGGGGTTTAGATCAGCCAAAAGACACAGGGTTTGTGAAGCTCATCAATGCTGTGGTCAAATGTGCAACCTCATCACATATTTATAGTGACTGAGACTGAAAAGACTTACTACACTAATATGATGAAAATGAAAAAATGTGATATTCGTTTTTTTGTTTTTTTTAAAGTTTGATATTTTCTAAATCTGCCTTTTTTTTTTTTTTTAAAACTGCCAGTGATCTGTCGTCATTATATGTGAAGGGTTTCGGGGCAAAATGAAACATATCCAAAAATGACAATTTGCTCTCCAGTAGTTAGTAATTTATCATTAAGTACTAGAATTTTCTGAAGACTTTCAGGAAGGATAAAATACTAGAATTTTTGAAAGACTTTCAGGAAGGATAAATCGCATTTGGTAAAAAGGAAAGTCTTATATAGCACTATCACTTTTCCAAGTAATGAGGGAGATAACTCAAAATGTTCAAAAATGGTATTTGTTGCGTTTTGCCCTGAAACCCGTCATATATTCCCATTATTCCAATCATGGCAAGGGTGAAATTACTACCGCCTCTTTTACAGGTTTTTAATTAGACTAGTATAGTGAGTGTGTGTTTATTACTTTTATGAGACAAAACTAGAAAATGAGTGTGTGTATATATTTATTACTACTTTATATTAATAATCTCAAGGAGTTGATGTAAATGTAGCATCACTCACCTTTGCTGTGTAATTTTATACATGGTACAGTGGTCTCTGCCTAAGAACCCCCGGTTGCCAGGAGGAAAAAAAAAAAAAAAGCATGCTCTTAGGTGGACTGGCTCATAGACAGATTGACGTTACACTACCTGTCTAACCACAGATTGTCTTCACCACTATGATTACTTCTCCGTTACCGTTCGCTATAGATTTATCTATACGAATAAGGACAGCCTCTTTCCCTTAAGTGCAATTTAAGTGCAATTATACCTAAAAGTTCCTGACTTTTCTTAGGGTATAATTACACAAATAATCATGCTCATCAAACATCGAGTGAGTTTTCACATGATGGTATTATTGTTGTATGAAAACATGATTTTTGCATCGCCATCCTACGGATAATCACACGTGCCACAAGTGACTCAAGTGTTTTACCGACCGACCAGAGGCAAAACAACTGACCAGTCAGGAGACTGAACTTCACACCTCCTTATCCACAGAGTGTGACAGAGTCAATCACAAGTGCTGTCCTACGTGTTATCAAACAAATGCTTCTGGGTTGGTCCACAGTGTGGTCTGCTTATGCAGTCATCTATCAACTGTCACTCCCACTCCTTTGTCTACCTGTTCTCCCCATTATACTGCACATATAGCACTGTGCGTTTCTCTCAAGTGGAACTTATGATGTTAAATTACACAAGTACTCGTGTGTCTTGGCTCAACACAGGGCTCCTTCGGTGGATTTTTCATTTGGAAATGGGTTCTGAGAGGGGTAAATTATTTGTAGAGAAAAAATTCTGTTTTGCAGAAGAGGGGGGCTTGCAGACTGACCGGGCTCTTAGGCAGACACCACTGTATTAGTATGAAGTATGTTTCACCATAATATGGGATGTGTATGAAGTTACATAGTTGTAAGCATTCACTATTAGCTGTATATATTCCATTCAGAATCAACCATTATATCACTCAGTCAACCCACTGAAAGTAGGATTCAGTTATGATATAATGCCGTTCTTAAGGCACCGAAACAACGATTGATTAACTTCACAAATCCTATTGCTCTATTAAAGCTTTATTGGTAGGCCTACAAATCGAGTCCATCCAAACCGAACTCTGATAATGCAAATTTCTGATTATTCGAATAAAAACGAAACAATTGAATGCCCCTTGCATTATTCGAAGCCATCATCTTGAGTTTCCTTCAAATCGAATCCATTAGCACCACCCTGAAGGTATAAAACAGCTTTGTTCTCTCCACGTGGTTCCCACCCAACGGGGAAAACAAATGAGACAGCATCACGGGTGGGGCAAGAGGGATCAGGTAATTCATTTGCATAAATGTAATGTGAATATGCCCCGCACCGTGGCTTCAAGTGGACCTAATACTATTTAGCGAGCTAGGCCATCACACCAAACTCAAAATCATGCCCCAACTACATGTACATGGTACTAGAGTTAGATTGCTCGGCCTGAAGAGAGCGGTAGGCCTCAATTTGCTCTTCAAAAGTTGAAGAGTGTGGCCATACCAAATAAATAGGCCTACATCTATGCCTAGGCCTAGCTATCACAAGTATTATTATTGTGAAGCGAAATGATGATTAAAAAAAATATAGATCTAGATCTATATATTTTCTTAAATTTTATTTTCTCCTATTTTGATAGAGTTCGCTTAAAAGTTGCGAAAATTGATAAAAGTTGCAAAAAGAGGGAGGCAGTGTACGTGGGCAATGCCGATCAATAGTCAAGCATCCTCACAGAGCCTTTCACTGTTATAGTACAGGTAGACACAGTCAACCACATGCATGTACGGTACTATTACTATAACAATACATCGTGTGTAGACAACCCGAGGTGTTGCGCCTAGTGCCTGTGTTACAGTCACTGTGTGGTGGTATAGCGTTAGTCAGTACAGTATATTTACATCGTACACTTTCACCTGCGGTTGACTGGCTTTATTTTATAGACTAGATCTATATCATGGCTTCCTCTAACCCACTGAAGAGAAAGAAGACAGCTTTTCCCCTTTGAGTTGAAAATGAAAATGTTACAGGAAATAGACACAGGTGCGATATCCATGAAGGCCATAGCTGAAAAGTATGGCAATCCCCCAAATACACTTGACAATATTAAACATTGGGAACAATGTGGAGAAAGTGGCAGCCTCCTCATCTTTTTTCTTTTTTAAAAAAAACTGGAAGTAGTGGAAGACGAACTCTCATAAATCAAATCTATGAGGATGGTCAAATTCGATTTAAGCGGACTCGGCTGTATTTCTTTGCTGTTTTTCAGCCCGTTCCTCCTCATTATGATATGGCTAAGGATTTACCGGGTTTTCCCTTCCTGAATCATGACTGACTAATTCAAACTTGAATTTGTGTGTGTGTGTGCGTGCTATAATAGTCGCATACCATAATAAACGTCATGATAATATTTTTAAGAATTTCAAACTGGAATGACCCCACAGAAAAAAAATTTAAAAAAGCCGTCTACAATTTATTCAATATTGTATACTGTATCCTATACACCATACAACTGAAACATTGATTATAGTATTCATCTGCCTACCTTTTCCCCATCAAAAAGATGAAAAAAAAAAAGGTGTGTGTGTGTGTGTGTCAGTGATTAGATGTTAATTGTTATTTCTAATAAGGAGACACTGTTTGAAATCAAATCTGATACCTATACTTTTATTTCTGAAAGTGAATCATTTTGTTCCAAAATAATAAATATAATACAACAGTATATTTTGAACCTGGTGTTTTGTTTTCCTCACAATTTTTTTGCATGTATCTGCAAGAATAAATTATGCTTCAGTCTACTTGTCCTGAAGCTGACACATATCCCCTTTAAATTCAATGTGACTGAACAAATTCAGTGAATGTGGCTTACTTTGGAAGTAAATACATGCTTTTGCACTCTGAATTAAGCAATCATTTTACAAAAAGCTGCATTGCAACACACTTTAGGTTGTTTCAAAATTGCCAATCGCTCCATCATAACCTGAGATTGTAGTTATTGGTGAAAATCAACATATATATGTCATGAATATGAAATTATGCATTCACGAAAACATACAACCAATGTACATAACAAAATAAAAATAAGATTTGTTAAAACATGAACACTGAATGTTTAATATAATGAAATATTTACATTGGCTCTGAATGAATGAAAAAAAAAAAAAAAATCTGCAAGATTGGGAATGGGGGCAGGGATGCCAAAATTTGGTGTGCTATTGAATAAACAGCTGATTTTCATATGCCACATGAACAAATTTTACAAAAATAAAATTTAAAAATAAAACAAAAAAGCTAGGGCACCATGCTGCCTCATACCGTTCATTAAAACCTGGTTTTGTGCTGAACAGTTCAAATTTAATGACACATCTGTTATTATGTCCTATTAACAACATAGCATCCTAAAACAGTGTAAGTAGCAATTACAGAACTTCTAGCCACCACGAGACCTCCTCAATAAGGAAATGGTAGACAAAACTTTGTGTTATTCTATGATGAAGTTTCTTTTTTGCTTCAAGCTGAAAAGTTTGAGTTCAGCATTGCCAGACAGTTTAACCTACATAAACGGTATCAACATTTGAATCCTCTCTTTTTAGAAAGCGGAGTAGCTGTTGCCCATCATCCTGCTTGTTGGTGCTCCCATTCCATCTCCAAAGCCACCACCCATGCTGTAACTGCTCATGGAACCTAGGAAAGGTCAAAATTTTCATCATTACTTGATGCAGAAAGAAAGTTTCAGTACTCCGTAGTGGAATTATGTCATTCTGTAAGAGTTGTCTCACACTGATGAACTGCCAAAAAAATGTGTTTGGTTTTAAGCACTAAATGGTCTTCCAGACACTAGTATTGTTAAAATCTAGGATAAATTTAGCCAGCAGAGACAATTCTGTAGAAACTAATATTCATGTAAAAATCATGAAATCATGGCAAATCAAACCTAGTTTTTATTTTCAGTTTAACTCACACTTGAATCAAACCAAATAATATCAAAATACAGAGGTGCCAACTGGGCTCATTTCTTTTACTGGCGCAAGTCTACTATGACTGGCGCAAGTCTACTACGAAGGTCTGAGAGTATGCCCCACCTCCCCACTCGGGGTGATTTTAAAAAGTAAGGTACAGTGAAACAGTGCGAAATTTTGGTAATAATGAAAAGAATACGCAGTCCCATTTTATTTTTTAATTCTTTCTTGTAATAAAATCTCGGAATCTGCAAAATATCAATCCTCCTGATCTCGCTTATAAAGAAATATTTTTCCCCAGAGATGAGTAAAACCACATGGCAGCCTGTTGAAGATGGTTAAACCAAGTGCCCAACCGGATTTTTGTTTGTTCATCCACTCCTAAAAATGCACACCAGCTCTTACTACACACTAATGGTTAAAGAAGAGACAACATTTGCATGATACTTATGCAATAGGCTAAACCCGGCTAACACAACCTGGGTAGGGATGGTGTTCTTTGTCCACGCAGGTGAAAGTAAAGTGGTATGGGCAGGGTGTGCCAGGTGGGCGAGACAAGAAATAATGTTTACAGTGATAAGTAATGTTCTGCGATATCCTAGCTATCTAACATGCGCAGACAATAGTCTTAGAGTAGCCATCAATTAAACTGCATTTATTCCTTAACCTATAAACTGCAGCACATTACTCTTGCTTTCAGCGCAGAGTAAAATGTATGATTCAGTAGCCTACTAGTTTCAACATTTCATTATTGCATATTTTTCTGTGCACAACGTATGCACATGACCTTGGATATTTAGAAATTCTGATAAGAAATAAAAATCCTGGTCCCTTCAATTTCTTAACCCATTTAGTGCCGCTATGCACGCTATGTAGTGCCTTTACTTTCAGTTTCTTTACAAACGGATGTCCGGCCCTAAGTACGAGATCTCGCGGGAACATGGTTTAGAGTACTCAAGAGAAGTTACTGCCGAATTTAGCCATATTGGAACAATGCGTTTGATCGCTACAATTCTTTGAAGATCGCATTAAATTTTTGACAGTTTGACGAACGGATGATGCGGGACCACCACATTATGTTGAAGAAACACGTGTTTTCGACATGAAATATGCATGTGGTAATAAAACGGACATAGATCAAGAATTTGAGCAAAATTTTGAAGAAAGTCACGGTAATGATGACGAAATTAGATCTAGATCTAAACTCGATCTAGCAGTAAAGATCTAAAGCTCTAGATCTGTGTAATGAAGCCAGCATGGTGCAGTCTGAATTTTATGGTTTTGTCGCTGTTATACCCCAAAACAAGTACATTTATCACATTCAGCATTGATTTCTCAACAAACTGCACCTGATTTCACGCAAAAAACATGTAAAACGTATTTTATTTTAATTTTTTTCCACTACCACTGGAGCTTTCGTCCCAATTATCTCCCTTGCGTTGGTACTTCCAGCGTTCAAAATGTAGTCAGGCCCGGTACTGAATGGGTTAAAATGACTTGAAGATGTTTTTACTGTCAATGTTGCACAGTTTTTGTTTGTTTTCATTAACAAATTCTTGCTCTTTTTCTGGTAAATTTGGACGAAGTGACATTGTTAGTGCTGCTCTTCTTCCTTAACTTTATCCACTTCCTATCAGATGTATTTCCTATGCCTCATGAATGTCTCAAACCTGTGCTTTTTTTTTTTGCTTTTTTTTTTTTTTTGGTATATATTCAATAATTTGTTAACAATTTACAATTTTTGTTTTCCCTGTCATGTGAATAACCTGTGATTTAGAAATATGTATTTTCAATCTTTTTTTTTTTTTTTTTGTTGTTAACTCCAGCTTGGCCGCATGGAAACCAGTAATGTTGTGAAGAATGATGTAGACACGAGAGAACAGCTAATCATGAACCATTATGGGGCCAGAATCAATGAGCTGACATTGCAGTCACAGCAAGCCGACAGTAAAGCTGTCAATTTCCATGCTGAGGTAAACATAACATGTTTCGTTTCAAATGCATGTAAGAGATTTTTATTTATATGAAATCCTTCGTTCAGATGATGAATTGGGGTGATTTTTTTCTCTTCTATCTTTTACCTAACCTAAATGAGAATTTGGCTGTTTATTTTCTGATACATTGTTAGTTTCTACCTGGTGTCTAATTTTTTTTTTATTTATGATGAAAAAAGAAGAGAGAAGGAAACACATAAGCAGATGATGATAGATATTTGAAAGATTTCTGTGTTCATTGTCCATACATTACAATATTTTTTACTGATTTTTTTAAAAACACAGATTTCTGAGATAGGAGATTTGCCCATAAGCATGACAATATGTCAGTTTTCTGGTCTCCTGTCTGACAATCCGTTATTTTCCATTCATCAGGTTCGTGCACTGCATAAGCAGCTGAAGATTGCTAACAAGGCCAAAGAAGTTGTACAGGATGAACTCAAGTTGGCAAATCAGAGCTTGGCACATCTAAAAGTAAGTTCATGTATGATATGTCTGGGGCCCGTGGCAAATGAGTCGGAAGTCTCGCTGGATGAGTCCAAGTCAGTCTTTTTTTTTTTTTTTTTACTTTTTTTTACTATTTTCCGACAATGCTATCAAAATTTTTCTTTTTTTTTTTCAGATTGAAGAAGGTTAAATTGTCATTTTATGAAAACAAAAAAAAGTTTAGTATCTTAGTCGGAAAGTGGTTAAAAACAATTTTCATTCCCTGAGGCGACTTCCGACTCATTTGCCCTGGTCGCAAGACATATATAGTGACAATAATTTTTTCCCCAGAGTTTTCATATTGATGATAATGAATAATTTATTTGTTTGTAGTTGTATTATTTTGGTTCATAGTTGTATGTCTTATGAAGCAGCAGGAGATGAACATTTTAACACCATGATAAGACTACAGAAAAAAAATAATTGCAACTATTGTATTCTTAGGAGGCATAGAGAAAAAGCATAGTTTCCATAAAGTAAACAGTTTCTGTAGGAAACCTAAAAAGTTATAAAAAACATTTAATGATACTTTAATATTTTAATTCAGTGGCATGTTTTTCATTGTATAGTACATCAGCACTATAAGAATGTGAACTTTATAAACAGTTTCAAATTGAAAATTTCTGCTGATTTCAAGATTCATAGAGCTTGGTCACCCATAGTGGAGACGAGGCTTATCGCTTGACATAGAGTATGTGATATTAATTATTTGTTACATTAATTAAACAGCTTAAATGACATTAGCATATCATTTGACTGCAAATGAAATCAATTATATGCCAAAATCTGAGACATCTATCAGATTTATTTCAAAGAAAAATTGAACATATTTAGAAAGGAATGTAGGGAAATCCAAATCATCTATCATTCAATATGGATTCAAGGCAAAGTTAGTAATCGTTTTTTTTTTTTTTCAAAGGCTCTTTTGTAAACTCTGGTATTATGGCATATGGCAGAATTCATCATGTTCTCTAGATATCAGCTTTGCCTCTGCTTCTTTCCTTACCAGCCTCTATCTGTGATTGTTCTCCGACATTTTTTACAGGATGAACTTCAAACAACCACCCGCAGTTACGAGGGTCAGTTAAGCATGATGAGTGAGCACCTGGCTGGTATGAATGAGAAACTGACGCAACAAAAAGATGAAATTGATGAACTGAAACAGCAGGCAATGATGAAGGCTTCATCATCAAAGGTAAAAGAAATACTCAATATTTTGTTGTTACTTCTTATCTTATCATTAAGTATTATCATCAACTTAAACTGTATTTTGTATGCATGCTATTTGAAATGATGGCAAAGTATTGATGCAGACAAAAAATTATCATTGAGCCAGTGATGAATAAAACTCAAGATGAGGCTTCAGAATTACAATACCAGAGAGAACGAAAAGTAATGAATAAGAGGATTAACGGAAA
Source organism: Peronia verruculata (assembly GCA_038406235.1). Classification (NCBI taxonomy): domain Eukaryota; kingdom Metazoa; phylum Mollusca; class Gastropoda; order Systellommatophora; family Onchidiidae; genus Peronia; species Peronia verruculata. The sequence continues at coordinate 3,604 of JBCAUA010426011.1, read as the reverse complement.
TTTTACAGATTCCAGAATCATAGAATGTAATGCTTTTATTTCTTTGTTTTGACAGTTACGGTGAATATTAGGAATGATTTTAACCTTCAGACAGAGATATCAGTGTACTGTTGTAGATATTTTCACATGTATGTTCAAGGCAGTGTCTGATGAATAAATCATCCAGAGTTCACATGGAACCAGATGTAGGAGAACGCATTTTGCGATCTGAAACTTAACTAATATGCAAAGAAAATCTGAAACCAGGATGATATCAAGAACTGTACAACAAAATTTATTTGGCCTCAAATGATCCAAATCACCCACTCTAGGATGAACTGAAAGTATTTTGTAAGAAGGAAACAGAACATATAACTACCAAGAATGTTTTACAGAAACTCAGTTCTGTCATGAGTGATCTACTAAGATATAGCCTGTTCATTCAGATGGCCAAGCTTTAATATTAAACACTATTTTAGTATCAGACGGATTTCTATGGGATCAAAGTGCTTCTATGTGGGTATTTGCTGCTATAGTGGATCATCATTCTATCAGTCTTGATTAAAATTTGTTCTCAAGAACGAAGTTTATCTTACTCATTTGCTTTTTACATTTTGCTGAGAAGCTCACCAGTCATAGCAAAATTTGAGAAAAAAAAATATTCACAATTTTCGTTGATGAACATTTCTTGTTGTTTCAGTCAAGCAAGAAGTCCAAGAAATGATGACTGGTGCAAGCTTAGACTGACAGTGCCATCAGGAGGTCGCCCTGTAGCCTTGTGTCTTTCAGCGCAGTGACTTGGAAGCCTCACTACAGAAGAGACAGGATTTCACTCTCGAGGATTTCACCCAGTCACTGGAAATAAAACAAAAACAGGGTGTGCATTGAATAAAATGTGAACAATCTCATTAAGGTGCACAAAACTGTTGTGTAAAATGTTGTATCATAGTATGTTAATGTCAAATGTATTAAGATAACAAATGTATTGAAATTCTATGTTTTTTTGTACTGTATTACTGTTAGGTCTACCATGGATTGCTAGTCCGGAGAAAGACACCATGTTTCTCATGCAAGTCCATAAATGTGTCTATAGTTCCGGATTACAACATTAGTACCTCAATGAGTAGCATCTTAAGAAACTATGAGTTGAAGATGAAAAAATGAAAATGTAAAGAAAAAATTGCAAGGGCATTATTTACAGTTTCAAACTGTTCAGGAAAGTAATGTCATGATTTTTGTGTCTGATTTAAGTGTAAATTAGCATATTAATTTAGTCTGAAAAAATTACTATGTTGTGAAATCTCTCATAGTTTAGTTTTGATATTTGAAAACTAGTTTGCTTAGTAAAGAGCTTTTCTGTAAATTTTTTCTATATTCTTAGCATGTGATATATGGCTCAAAATTGAGAAAAAAAGCCCGTGTTTCCATGTATTACATGTGTATTATCGTGAGAGAAACTCAGCTCCAGATGTGCATTACAGTGAAATACTGAATATTTCCCTCTGTTTGGATTCCATTTCTTTATTGAAGAACATACGGCACATGACATTTGTGCTAAGCTGTCATAGCTTTCTTGAATGCCATGAATTAAATGGGTGAATGATAATTATGTGCTCTTTCTTTTGTATTGGAAGAGGTTTCAAATGCTAAATATACTGGGTGTGATAGTGTTGGTATTGAATTTAAGGGAAAAAAAAAAAGAAAACAGGGATGGTTACTTTAGAAGAATATTGAAAATGAAAGCAGTTGAAGAAAATGATTGTGCCAATGAAACGTGGAGATGAATCTAATTTAGCGAGGTTTGATGAGTTGTTTTCAGGAGAGTCTTTCATATGTAAATATATATTTTCTCCATGAGAGATTTGAGATCTGGCTCAAGAGGGACTCTGAATCAAAAGCACAAGAATCAAAGACTTTATTTAAATGGTAAAATTTGCCTTTCCTTTATTATTATCAGAATTTTTTTTTTTTTTTTTTTAAAGTTTATTGGCAGTTGTCAGATTTTTTAGCCTGATCTGGCTTTATCGCACAATGTAAGAAAAATGGCTGTCTGTTAACCTGGCCACATCTTAAGTTTTCATCAACTGTTAAGTGTTGAAGTTGGCAAACATTTTCTAAAATGGAGTGTTGAATGGTTCTAGTAGATACTAGACACTTAGATGTGAAAAGTGATGTATATGACACTATGAATGTATTGTAACTGCAATTATTGGAGTGGGTGGAGGGGCCCATGTTTTGTGCAATACAATAATTCATCATTCCAGTTCAGTAACTGTGTTATAGTTTTGTGGCTATGCTTGTTTATTACAGTATATAATTATATTTCCATACATTTGTTTGTGTGATTTTGTGACCTGCAACCGCAAGACTGTTGATGTTAAGGATGATTTTGGAAAACTTTTTTTTTTTGCAGACAAGATGAATTAATTCAGGCAGTCTGTGTTTGGAAGTTTGTGATAGTTTTCTTCATTCTTTTTGATATTCACAGTAAAAAAAAAAACACTAACACTGTTCTGTGAGACTGATAGGGACAGAGTTTCTTTGGTAATAGTATTTTTGTAGGTGCCGTCTATTTGGGCCAGCTGGCCATTCTAGACCCTAGAGTCTGTTTGGGCCTATTGATGTGTCTCTTTCTCTTTGTCCGTGTGTAAGAAAGTTATTTTATCCAGTTAGTTATGTAACGTGTCGGGAGGGGAGGCTAACAACAACAACAAACCCCTGACCCACCCACCCACTGCGAATAGATGCTCCCATGTGTGAGCCAACACAAAATTGTTTTGTCTGTAGTTTGTGGTGCAACTTTTTTATTTGCCTATGCTTCCTCATTGCAATACTAGGCCCAGATAGGCACTCTTGATTTTTTTTATTTTAGAAACTGAGCTTCCTGAATGTTAATGTCTTGAGAATGAGCTTCTGGAGGCGTGATAAAATATTTGCCCCTTGTGAAATAGTGGAACATTGCTGTGTCAGCCTGTCCCAGTCACATCTACATATGATTTTCTTGAAGAGGATAAATAAGGTACCTGCTGTCATTTTCTTTAAAATGGTACACCATATCGATGCAATTCCATGATATGGGGTATTCATGTTGAACAAACAAACAAATACATGTACACGTAGAAAAGATTGTTAAAATCATCCTTATTTTGCACCATAATTTTGATATCCTCTCCAAAAATGTACTGACATTGGCAGCTAGACATCGTGCTCGATCATGAAGCATGTTTGAAAAGCATGAATGGGATCAGTATAGCAAAAAACGAAGGAACAGATGTTTAAAGAATGAAAACAAATATGTGTTGTAATTGTCAAAAAAATAAAACATAAAAAAATAAAAATAACGAAGTGTTATTCCGCACCCGAGTTTCGGGTGTACAATGCGGTCAGACTATTTTGCACCCGGTTCGCGCATGCGCAGAAGATGCCGTAACCCACCACTCGGTGAATCAGCGTGGTAGGCTGGCTAGCCCCATAGATCTAGTCTGTAAAGCGCCCACGATGGGACCTTCGACAAGAGGCGATATTTTCTATGTGGGTTAAGACAACATCTAAAAAAATTTGAGGATGAGACAAAGTGCTCATTTGTTTTTAAGAACAGCACAAAATCAGAAACTGATAACAAAAA
>JBCAUA010425901.1:0-17838 GCA_038406235.1 Peronia verruculata | reverse complement strand
CCCCACACAAAAGAGAAAGAGTGATACATGTGAGAGTGAGAATGAAGATGAGTTGGAATACATTGATAACAGTTCCCTAAACAGCATTTTGTTTGATAAGAAAGTGGAAATAACATAAAACATTGTTTGCCAGAGATAACATTCAAACACACAAAAAAAAACTCGCGTTGCTGAGTTAACAAACAACCTATCGCGCTGAGGAAGGCTGGCGGTCAGCTTGAGGCACGGTGGTTGAACTGAGGTTAAGTAGGGTTCACAAAATGTTCCTTACAGAGCGAGAGCCATCTACCCTACTTCCGAGTTCTACTTTATGACCGCCTGATAATATTATATGTACAGTGCTGCAAAGTCCGCGCCTCTATTTTTAGCTATCAGCCTAAATCTCGCGAAATCCCGTTCCTTATTCAAATTAGGTATTAATCATTCTCGCGAGACCAGAAGGGGATTACCCTAGGTTCGGGAAAAACGGTAGCGCGGACTTCGCAGCACAGACGATAATACTAATATTTCAGGAGACATGATTGATTGCCTGATCCTGGAAACAAATGTAACTAACAACTCCAGTGGGCGGGAACCGGCTGGTTGACTCTAGATCTAGCGTCTAGACTCTAAGACCCAGATCTAGATCTAGATTCTTGATCTAGATCTAAATCTAGACTGGATCTAGTCTTCTAGACTAGATCCAGATCTAGTCTGGTCTAGGATCAGCAGGGATAGATCTAGAGATGATAGAGATGGATTAGAATCTCGAGATCAAGATACAGTGGTTAATTTACCCTTCAGTGATGAGAGGTAATTTGTGAATGAGCATGAACTAGGATAATTAGCCTACCTAGGTGTCCACAGCTTATATTGCTTGATGCCCGCAATGTCCAAATGGAAAGCTACGGGCAATTACAGGGGATCTCTTGTATTACTTTTAGGGTCAGATTGCCGACATCTTGGATCTTGACGTAAGCTCTACGCTAAAGAGTTCCACAAACAATAATCATCTCTTCATCAACAGATGCATTGATCTTTTTACGGTCACAAAAACATATCATAGCTGGACATATTAGATCCATGTATCTTTCCTCATTTCAAATAAACTGTCTAGGAATACAGCATCAAAGAATGAATTGATAACTTTGCATCGAGGATTTCAGGGGAAAACACCCTAAAATTTTTCTGATAGCCTAATGATGTGGACTTCCGCACATCGTTTGTAAACAACGGTCATTGCCTTGATCAAGGCCTGTTCTGTTGGTTAAAAAAAAAATAATAATAATAGCAGATCTAGATCTAGAATCTAGGTCTGATAATAATAATAAAACAAATAATAAACATGGATAACACAGTGAAGTCTTCAGTAACCAAAGAACACAATTCTCAAGGAGGTGCAGATGTGCTCGAGGAATATGATATCATACATGCACCAGAGCCTCCCGAACATGATAATGAACAGCCTAATCAATCTAAACAAACAATGAAAAGTGTTGATACGCCTACTATTGCCACCAGCCAGCAGAAAACGAATAGCATCCCAAGTTCAGCAGGTATATGGGATGTAGACATTAATCTAACAATTAGATCTAGACCTCTAGATCTAGATATCTAGATCTAGGGCTAGGCTATTAAATTAATATTATCATCTGTGCTGCGAATTCCGCGCCGCTGTTTTTCCCCGCACCTAGGGGAATCCCCTTCTGCTCTCGCGAGAATGATTTATACCTAATTTGAAATCAGGAACGGGATTTCGCGAGATGTAGGCTGATAGCCAAAAATAGAGGCGCGGATTTCACAGCACTGTATATATAATTAGAAGTAGCCTATCTCATATAGAATATAGATCTAGTCAAGTCTACTGAAATTGATATTGCCCGACCATCCTCATAGGTTCGACTTATTATAGTTTGCCTTCCAGTTTTTTGACAAGGGAAACAAACTCGAATGACTTTGGGGAAAAAAAAAAAAAAAGATGAGGAGGCTGCTGCTTTCTCCACATGTTCCCGAGTTTTTGATATCGTCAAGTGTATTTGAGGGAATGCCATACTTTTCAGCTGTGGCCTTCTTGGACATCGCACCTCTGTCTATTTCCTGCAGCATTTTCATTTTCGACTCAATGGAAAGAGCCATCCTCTTTCTGTTCAGTGGGCTAGAGGAAGCTATCATGTAGGTCTAGTCTATAAAATTAAGCTAGTCAGCCGCAGGTGAAAGAGCGAGTACAATGTACATACTTATACTGCCATGCAGTGATTGTAAAAAGGCACTAGGCGCAATGCCTAGGTGTCTACACATGAAGTATCTCTTATTACTGTACATGTATGCACATGTTTGACTGTGTCTACCTTTACTACAACCAAAAGTATTTATAGGCTCTTCAAGGATGCTTGATTATCGATCGGCATCACTGCTTCTCGTACGTTGCCCCCTCCAAACACATAAGCATAGGCCTTGGGTGGGAACCACGTAGAAAGAACAAAAGCTGATTCTTACCTTTGGGGCGGCGCTGACTGGTTCAATTTAAAGGAAACTCATGGCGATGGCTTTGAATTATGCGAGAGGCATTTAATGGGCTCAAAGAGTGAAAAAAATCTGTTGTTTCATTTTTATTAGAATTATCAGAAATTCAGATTATCAGTTTGGTTTGGTTGGACTTGACTGTATCTGTTGTCTATATATAATATGGAGTCTAGATCTAAACTCTAGACTTAGACTCTAGATCTAGAGTCTAGAAATATATTATATACAAAATGAAGCTGACCAGTATATTGTTTCATAGCCAAGCACCTTACGGGTGGCATGCTTGGTGTGCCTGCCATGGACAACTGCTCGGCGACCATAGCCTACGAGACAGAGTGCCTGGAAAGCACTTTAAACAGTTTGTGGTTATTCAGCAATAAAGATGTGCCAATCATACAATTTTTGGGCTGGCGGGCTGATCGTGATTGAACCCGTTAGGCCCGGGCCGAGCTAAAGCGCGACTCGCACCTTGGCCCAAAGCAACAGATACACGAGTCACGAGGGAAAAACAAAAATGGGCCATGGGCTGCCACATTTGGTGTTTTTACAAATAAGTTCCTTTCTTGTATTACCGCACACCGCGAGTTTACCTATTTCTGTAAATAAGTGATGTGCACATATTGAGATTGTTCAAGATTGGCAAAAACTGCACCACAGCAGATTATTTCTTCAGGCAGAATGCCATGAAGCCAAGTCTTTCGAAAGAATCAAAGTAGATTCATGTGTCCTTCATATTTTCAACAGGGAACGAAAACCCCGTTGCACTGGCCTGGTCCAGCCCACTCGCACCAGCCAGCACAGCTTGACGTTGCGCGAGACAGCGCGTCCCCCGAACTCAGCTACTTGCCTTGGCCTCAAGCGATCAGAGTCAGATACACAATGAGAAATCCAAACCCTGCCTCGTGGGATCAAAGGCCTAATTTTCTTTTTTTTTTTTTTTTTTCATTGTCAACGAATTATTGACTGCACTGTATACCTGACCAATGAAAATTGTCTGTGCCCCAAAATACTGACGAAAATGAGTGAATGATCGGCTCGTTTCTGGCTTTCTGAGATGGCCCTGGCCCACGATCACATGAGCCTGGATCTGGCCGATTGAGCTCGGGCCGGGCTTTTTCCCAGGCTTATTCAGCAATCTTCTTGCATGCCATTAGAAGTTATGTTCAAAGCAGACTTAGGTGATTACAATCAGTAGAATAGCTAAATATATATCTCAGATCTGGAATTAACAAGTTTTCATTTGGGTTTTCGAAATTTTGAGCAGAGAGCAATATTAATTTCCGCCTTTTTGGCATCAAGTTTTCAATTGAAGGAATCTTTAACTTCCCCGTAAATGTACAAACCAGACACCCCAAATATATTGAGACTCATCCATCCGAAAGAGCTTCATTTTCAAGAAGCTGACTAAAAAATAAAAAATTAACAAATCAGATTCTATATTCTCCCCATCCCTCCTCATGACATTTTCATGGAGAGCCAGACACTTTTTGGCCATGCCCATCACCTTCACATCATATGCTATTGCATGTCCTGAACCACATGGGTGCTGCCATCTTTGCTCGCTAAGAGAAAGCTTTTCGGCGGATGTGCTTGCTGTGCTTGGCAAGCAATGAGGCAAAAAGTTTGGCCTGCTGTGTTGGCAAGTACAAGCAAGCTACTTGCGGAGTGCTTGGCTATGGAATAGGCCTGAAATAAATGTAGTAGGGTAGGACAAAAAGAAAAACTGAAGATAAGTAAGAATCTTCACTTGTCAGACCTAATTTTGGAATGAATTTGTCTTTTAGTCCAATTACTTGCCACTACCAGATGTGGAAAGAACTCTTGAAAAAGCATGAGGGAGATTTTAAAAAATCATGTTTTTGCTTTCTTTGTGAAAAAGTGTCTGTAGGAGATTATGACAAACTAGAAAAATAAATAAAAAAATAAGTGAAAATACCTTCATCGTCACTGTTTTTCAGAATTTTCAAATCAGTGAAAATAAGATCAGACTAGTATTGTGGACATAAGAGAAAGTCAAGCATTTGAATCATAAATAACTGTTTTACAAGTGAAAATGCTTATTTTAATATTGTTTGTCCATATTTCTCCCTTCACCAAGTAAAAAGAAATTTTGCCTGTTATAATTATCATTTTTTTTTTTTTCTCCACTTCACAGGCACCGGAAATGGTTCTGAAATACAAAATGCTGCAGCCCAACATGCTGTGAACAAATCACAATCAACGGAAATTCCCATTATTTGTCCACACGTGAACTGTCCAGAAAAAATAGTTTGTCTCAGCATTTAAAGTGCCTTAGAATAATTTTTATCACTTCCTTGTCAGCAAAATAGATTTTACAGGAAAATAAGATTTTGATGTTGTGTTTGCTTAAATATTGATACATAAAAGGCCAAAAAATGTTGTTTTTTTTGTTTCATTATATGCATGTTACTCCTATATATCCTGCTCCCTTTGTCCTTCTGTCACACCCTCTCTGACTCTCCTTATCTTTCTGTTCATTTTTTTTTCTCAGTGTCTTTCCCTGGTACTCTCTTTTTTTTCTCTGTAGTTTTTCACATGATTTCCATCTTGAATTTTCCCATCTCATACTCTTTGTTATACATGTATTTTTTTTTTCTTTGAATCTGATTTATATATATTGTGTATGTTATTGCTGTCCAACCATCCCACAAATTTTATCTCTCCAGCTTATATGTCTGGACTTGAATGAGGAAATGGACACCACAGCATTTAGATCAAGAGCAGGGTAAAATATTGCCATATAATTTCTTAATCTCAAGGGCCAAACCATAGGCCCAAGTGTTTTAGAAAAAGAAAGGTAAATACAACATCTGTCCTCAAAGTAATAAGAAAATAGCCATAACTTTCAGGATAATCTGTAAACAGGTTTTAACAGGAAATTTAAAGCATTTTCTTGTGGCCAGATATCAATATCAGTGTTGAAAGCATTATGTTATTACTTAAAATTAAACATGATGGTCCCATTGCAGAATGCTCAGAGGTAGAGATTGTGGGAGTTGTATGATTTTTGCTCACAAAAGGAGAAAAATCCTCTGGAAATCCACAATGAACTTGATACCATATATGATAAGAATGCAATCGGCAAAAGCCAGTTATATCATTGGTGTACTTTGTTCACTCAAGACAAGCATACCAGCCTGGAAGACGAATCTCGCTCCGGGGGCCCACAAATCTTCAAGATACACACAAAAACTTGCTCTTGTTGATAAATTCATTCGAAAATATAGGTGACTGGAAGTTCGAGATATTGCTCCAGTACTTGAAATTTCAAAGAGCATTTTTTATGAAATTAGGGACCCAGGTTATCTGAAGGTTTCAGATAGATGGATTCCAAAACAGCTGACAGAGGATCATAAATTGCAGGGATTCAGTGTTTCACAGAACCTTTTGGTTCGATACAGATGAAGTAATGGTGGTGGTGAGAACTTTTTAGCTGAAATGGGAGCTAGTAGGAACTTCCAAGGAAATTGTGAAGGCTTTCTCAAGTATTTGTTAACTGGTGATGAGACGAGTGCATCATGCAACGCCAGAAACAAAACAGGATTCTCTGCCTAAGAAAAAGTTCAAGGTGCAGCATTCAGCAAACAAACTAATGGCTACTGTGTTCTGAGATGCTAAAAGTATCTTTGTGTTTGGCTGTTTTGCCTTCACAGACAAGGCATTAATGCAGCTCATTATTGTGAAACACTTGACCGATTGAAAGAAGTGCGTATGCAAGAGACTGGAGCCTCTGAGCAAAGATGTCATTCCTTATCTTAAAATGGTAGTGCAATATCAATTAGCTGTGTCAAGTTTCTTTTTGTTTTTGCCTCTGATGGAATGTTAAAGGTATTGCAGACCCAGTGACATACATGTACTTATTAGAAGTTAATGGCTTTTTAAATCTGAGAGACAGGATCGTTAGAATCGTTCTAGTCATCGCGTTGTTCTCTGTGACTGACCATAAGCCAGGCATGATATCATTCTTCCCAAGAGCATGCTAAAGGGATGCTTGAGTGGGCTTATTCAATATGTAAACAATGGTATATAATATTGTGTGGCTGTTAAATTTTGGTCACAAGATAACCGGGCGTCTACTGGGGAAAAGATGAGTTACAACTAGATCATAGAGAATATAAATAATCTCTAAAGCAAAATCCTGCATGTGGCGCTTGTTTTTATTACTAGCTGGGTACCCCACTGCCTCCGTGGGAGGTTTTTTAAAATATGTAGTCCTTCGACTTAAATTTTTTGGCCAGCATGTGCACCTCGATGCTGATATTTTGGTTCATTAAACTGAATATTATTCAAATAAAACATGTTTTGAACGCGTCATGTGTCCTGCACGGAAGTGACGGCGGACAAAGTTAATGATAGTTCGGCATTAAAAAAATGAATTAAAACAACTCTGTAAATTCAATCAAAATAAAGAGTAGCCTATAACATAATTGGGTATCAGTTGCCCACGTGTGTATTTTTTTTTTTTTTTTAATTTTAAATGCCTGCCGATTCCGACTTTATATTGTACTATAAGATAAGCGCCACGCCCCCTGATCGCTCTTATTATATAGATGAGTCAGGGTGTGTATGGTCCAGTGTCTAAAACATTACAATAAATGTTGTTGTTTCTGTTTCTATGACAATTATAATAAAGTCTACTATTCCTGTGTCTATAATACTTACCATTACTGTTACTGCTCCTGTTTCTATGATAGTTATCATAAATGTCTGGTCCAATTTCGATTGCAATTATTTTATTGTTCCCGTTTCTGTCAAAAATTCTGTTACAAAGACGTCTAAAAGTAAAACCATAAAGGAAAGCTTGTGTTGATTCTTTTGTTTGTTTCATGTGTCACTGTTTCTTTCTGTCCATTTTACCACGACTAAAGGTACGACTGTGATTCTGGTCTTGTACTAAGTCACTGTCACAACGATGATTATGATGATGATGATCATCGCCATTTAATGGAAATGCCTCAAATCTAAGACATGGGCTGCCAACAAACTTAATACATTAAAAGAATTAAAACGAATAACAGTCTGGAGAACTGAAAAGTCAAAAAAAAAAAAATAATAATAATAATAAATAAAATAATAATAATAATAAAATTGATGAAATTGCTAACTTTCATTCAAATGTCAATGGTTCTTCTTCTCGGACTGCAAAGGGTTAAGGAACACACTTTTACACTTGACAGATCTTCCCGATCTTTCGTCTGATCGTTCAAGGACAACGATACATTTAGCGGCCACCTTGTCATTTAGAGAGGGGGGGGGGGGAAGGATGTAGACTCAACCAAAACACATTCTGTTGCATTCGAGCATCTGATTTTATATCATTGTGGTAGACTGCCTGGTTCGTTGCAATCACTATAGTCAGTGCAGTTTTCACCTACTCTAGCTGACATCAAATTGATTGAATGAACAGGCAATGATTAATCCAAAGGAAAATAAAGATCTCAAGAGGAGAAGAAAAATAAGAAGGGGAGCAAGAATGGGAAGAATATATTTGTGAAGAGATGAATGAATAACAGGATGAGAGAGTAAACGTATAGTCGGGGACCATTTTTATCTCCGAGATCTGTATCTGTATAACAGTCATGTTGACCTAACCTTAGTGGATGGTTCATACAAATTACATAGACTTTGACACAAGCTATTGAATCACATTTTTGTACATGCGTGAGGGATGAGAGCGCCAGAAATCGGTATTTGACGAGAAAGACTTGAGGACAGGATAGGAATGAAAAGAAGAAAAAGAAGGTAGAGGAGAAGAAATAAATCTGCTAAGTATAAAACTAAACTAAACAAAACAAGAAAACAAACAAACAAACAGGGAGAATGTTGTTGATGTCGTTCGTTACAACAAAACATGGAAACTGCTGGTCGCAATCTTGCTCCATACGCCGCACATCATCACAATACTGACACTGCACTTGAGCCAAGCCCTCTGACCCACTGGTAGTTCTATGGTGCTTGGACAAAACTCTCTTTTGTTTTCATCACAGTTTTACTATCTCCCCATACCTATTCATGGACAAGATCAACGCTAATGCAGCTTTACATGTAAGGACTTTCCCTTGTACATTCCTTTATCTAAACGGATCATCGCGTTAAAAACGATCGCAAACATCGATTTCTCCGGAGACAGAAGTTTTCACACATAAAAAGTTTTGTCGAAGTATCTAAGAGCTGTCATATCCCCTTCCCCCACCCCTTTCAGATCATTGCACTGTCTGACAAAGCTGTAACCACATCCAGAGGCAAAATGGGGAGCTTAATCTCTTTAAGCCGAACAGAATGACCTTCTCCTTCTCTTATCTCCGATTAGGCCTCTTTTCAAATCCAACACCCCACCCGGTGGTCAAAATCCGTTAGCTGTTAAGAAACGCGAGGCCCCCTCCTTTCTGTTCACCCATCTAGAGCAGCCTGGGGTCATACTAAATCTCAGCCCCACAGGACTAGGCTACCATTACATTTCCACCCAGCAAACACGGCTCCTTTCTTTTCGGTCGTCTCCCAAATCTTCAACTGACGATAAATCCTGTGAATGACAGGTTGCAAGAAGTCAAAAATGGGTGCCCCATGACGTAACTAACCGACTAAGCTAAGCATTGGTACAATTCGTGACCGCCTGAAGTATGCTTATTTGAAGAGAGCTTCTACCAAGTACTTATCTCCGTGTAATCTGAAAAAGCCCAAACGTTGTAGATGTCTAGCGCTTTGTCTGCCAAGAGTTTAAAAAAAATGTTTTGCGAAATTTACAGACAGCGAGACACGCGTTAATGCATCAATATCTACGGAGGAGAATTAAAAGAGTAATATCAATACTAAAATAGCGCAAGGGGAGAAGTGGAAGAAGATGTAGAACACAAAGAAAAACAAAATGAAGGACAGAGAGAGAGAGAGAGAGAGAGAGAGAGAATAACAGGATGAGGATGTTACAAAAGCAAAAAAAAAAAAAGAAAAAGTTGATGTCGTTCTCTATCTACGACAGTTCCTCAAAAATCTCGATCACGGCCTTGTTCTACTTTCCACTCTGGATCCCAGAGGCAAGTTCAATGGCTACACAACATTTATTCAATTATGCAACCAGGCCCTGACCATGCCGGTCTCTCCATCATACCGCAGCTTGTCTTGCTGAAGATGACAAAAGTGTTGCTATCCTGACATGATCTGATGCAGTCCACCACATTCTTGCTCTCTGGGTGGTAGCTGCAGATGTTATTCTAAGGACCAGAGGCAGATTAAACCCATCGCTATTGTTGTGGGGCAAGGAAGACCAGGGGCATGTCGAGGGCACGAGAAAGATTTAGCCCAGTGTGCTAGAGAGGCCGCGGACACCACTGACTTCTGAGGACATTACAGACTGGACTTGTCGTGTGTGTGGGTTTCATAATTGAGGGCGGTCTTCCTTGAATCTTTTGCCGACAGATTAATACACTGAACGCGACTTGATCATGTGAAGCTAATACAAGTTAAATGTTACTATTGTGATGAGTAAATTGTTCTACAGGTTTGATGAATAACAACCAAGAGGAGAGTTGAGGGTATGGATGAGAGAAAAAGAACATAAGATAAGAAAAGCAGAAGAAAGCGGAGAAGAATTCCTTTAATTCCCATATCTATAATCCATAAATCACAACAGTAAAGGGTGGCTACATAACACTGAAATTTATTACCCAACTCTCCAAAGTTTCAGTAAAGATAGAAACCTCACCGATAGCCTAGAAAACACCAATAGATCGATCTACAAATTTCTTTGTCCATCCACGCGAAGTGATTGAGATCGCCTGTCTCTGTCTGGTTCTATCACAGATCTAGATAAGCATAATTATCATGACCAGTCTCTAAAAGCAACAAAATATTTCGGAAGCAAAGAGGCAAGCAAACATTTAGGCTTTTTATACATGGAGATAGTCATAGAATGAATAATAAACGGGCTGAAGCGCTATAACAACCATTACAATGATCTGGTCTCAGCAGACTTGTTCTAGATCGCTTTTTCCGGCCTGCCAGTTCAATAAACATAAAAGAATAATGAACAAGCTGAGCAGATAGACACTACGGAGACAGACAGACTTGCAGGCAAACACTACGTAGACAGAAAGTTATAGAAAAAGACATGACATGCAGCTCGCAGATGCAGGCAGACACTTCATAGACAGATAAACACGCAGACATAACCTAGACGGACAAACAGACCTGCAGACAGACACTATTCACACAAGTAGACGAGCAGACAAAATTCTAGAGGTATTCACAGCTGTCCTTTATCCAGAAAATGACTCTGTCATTCAGAAAATGACTCAGTTTATAACCAGACGTCACGAGGATTCAACAATGGATCTCGAGGGTCTGCAGCGTCTTCAATGTCCAATTTCTTCACATTGCCCGACCATTCGACATATAAATGAGAAACCAGACCATTGTTGCTAGAGTTCACGGCTCATAAATTTCAGTTCTCTGATTCATTAGAAAAGTGGACAGTGAAAACTGTGATGCCTCTAAGCTATGGCCAATAAAACTGTTATTGAGTAAAACACATAGATTTTGGAATTTGAACACATCGTCCTGCCATTCGCCCCCACCCCCCTCCCCCCAAAAAACGTATAGGATTGTTCCAACATATAGAATTGTAACGGCTTCTGCGGGTCTCGTTTTGTTTGTTTGTTTTTTGTTTGTTTGTTTGTTGTTGTTGTTGTTTTCAAATTCTGAACTCCTGTGAGATTGTCGCTTATAGGGACTGAAAAGGGAGAAAATACTGAAATCGCCTGAAGATAACGTTCTTTTTTTCCCCCTAAAATGGTGTGTCCCTATGCCCTTCATCGTTCTTGCGGCCGGCAAAAATCACCCATGTGGAACAGCTGTTCATCTTTTTCTCACAATGAGCATGAGCAAACTATCATTTTTTGTTAGCTTTGGTTGTTCGTCTGTTTGTTTATTTTTAAAGACTGAATTTTCATGCAAGTCCTCCTCTGCAAAATTATTTCCGGCGATGTGAAACTAATGTGATTGGAAGTCTAACTTTAAAACTGCATTATGTAGGCTATGTCTCAACAGCATGGCTAAATATAGCATTATGATTCCACCAGTTCGTGATTTTCTATATCGTGACGCCACAAATTAACCCTCCTTTTGCGGTAAGGTCTGAACACTTCTGTTATACCTTGTATGTTAAAATCAATAACGTTCGCTCAATAACGCCCAGCGTTGTAGATATGAAACACATAGCATGACATACAAATAACAAAAAAATTCGAACAAAAAGAAAGTCTGGACAAATACACATATCTCACCCCTATTTACTTGCTAGAAAGTGTCTTGTGTGACATTCTCTGATGGTCATTCTTGGATTCCTATAGCTATTTTCTCACATCTTTGTATATCTCCTGATGTCTAGACCAGTAACTGAAAGCCAATTATCTACAGTGGTACATATTTCACTGGCTAAAAGTTGCAATACACCAGTCTTGCTCAGAACCCTAACCTAAGTTATGTCAAGAGACCAATCTGATCAAAGACTTTTCTATCATACTTTAGACTGGAATTCCCTGTATTAAACAACACAAAGTATAGCAAAATAGAACTCAGATGATATCATTCTAAACCAGAACATTGTAAAGCTTGTTTCTTAACAAAAATAAAATAAAACAAAATAAAATAAAAATTACATTAACCTCGCTACCACATCCGCAGTAAGGTTAACAACAACAAAAAAAACGGGTTTTCAAAACCATGAGAACATCTCAAAAAGCCTAAAGCTATTATTATAACACTGAAAAGGTTAAAAGATCAAGGACTGAGTGCGGAGTAAACTTGGCTGGCGAGCCCGTCACTTCTCGAGTTTTTTTTTTTTTCTTTCACCAGACTGGGCCCAGCCATGACCAGAAATTGTCTCACGCCTCAGTGACTACAGATGGCCGAGATCACAAAGAGGGACACAGAGAGAGAGAGAAAGAGAGAGAGAGAGAGAGAGACGAACAATTCATACCTTCGGCCGAATTAGTAACGTGTGGCTGGTCACTTTTCCGCACTCTGCACTCTGTTCGGTTAACAGAACAAGGCCAGGGTACACTTTTGGGTAGATCTATGCATGGTGGTCAACATTTTACTTGGTAGAACATTTTGCTTGGACATAGCTAAGTACTGAACCCAAATATGACAAGCTACAAGCTACAGATTCTGACTTAAGCATTGGGAAGAAATCCTCATCTTTTATTATGGAGGTCATTGAATATTATGGGCCCAAAGAAGGCACCTAATGTCGATTCCGTCCATGATTTCTTTAACCCATGGCAAGCAAAATAAGGCTTGTGTGTTTGGGATAATGCTATTACACTCAGGCCCTTGAACAGACAATAAAAATATGTATCTTCTTGGCTACCTGCTATTTTCGCCAGTTATCTCACAAGCGAATTAAATGTTGAGACAGTTACAAGTTTGAACTAATGTTATCAATGACGAGGCCCTTAATTAAACTATAGTATAAATACATATCTTCATAGGTACCTGTTGATTTCAACAGTTCAACGCGTGACAAAAAAAAAAAAAAAATGTAATATAGTTGATGGTCTAACTTTTGAACCAATCATCCTAGGTATGGCGCCGCCTTTTGACATAAGCATATCTTATCCGCAATATTGTGGGAATTTGGTTACTTCGGCCCTACATTGTCCGGGCACAGAGGAGAGAAGGCAGGGAATGGAATGTATCACTAAATTTCATTTTTAAGAATGATGGCGACGATCAGGTTTCTGTTCTCTATTTCTGTTTGGTTTGCCTGGCCTTGATCATTGATTTCAAGCTCTCGGTGAGTGAAAAGCTGAGAGAAATTCCAAGGCTACTTACAGCCTTTTCAGCGAGTGAGGCGGCTATCCTGCTTGCTGTCCTGTACCTCAGCCGATACTTTGTGTGTATCTTCATATCGCAACGGATACGGTAGATCTGTAGATTTGTCTAAATTTCTTCGTGTTTCTCTCTCTCTCCCTCTCTCTCTCTCTGTCTCTTTTCATCCGACCTCTCTGACAATATATATATTGTCTCGTTTGTTTCACTTTAACATGCACATATCATGACTGAACAAGTGTAACATCCTTTATATCTTCTCATAAAAAGAAAAAAAAAAGGAAAAAGAAGAAAGAAAGAAAATAAGAAAATACAGAAAAACAGGGAAAGAAAGAGAAAAAAGAAGGAAAGAAAGAACATGAAAGAAAAATAGCAAGAAAGAAAAGAAAAAATAAACACAAGAAAGAAAAATAGCAAGAAAGAAAAGAAAAAATAAACAGAAGAAAGAAAAAGTACAGAACTAAGGAAAATGGGCAAAGAAGGAAAAACACAAAAAGAAAGAAAGAAAGAAAGAATGAACGAGAGAAAAAAAAAAGAATGAACGAAACCCATAAGGAAATATGTCGTATTCCCCTACAACAAATCTCTTGTGATAACATTCAGTTATCTATACAGTGCAAGCACGGGGATCGACATCGTCATAAGTAAGTTCAGGCTAAAAGTGATGTTTAATGTTTAAAATGGCTTACTTCCCCTCAGGCAGAGGAGGAGGGTGGCGGGGGTAGACGGGGGATAGTGTTTGGGGAACACCTGGAGATCAGGGACTTCCATTCACACTTACATCCACCTCGCGTATCTTCGTCAAGACAGGCGGATGAATGCGAATTGCGTTGAGAGCCTCAACTACTTTAGTTAAGCAAAAGGAATAGTTAGCTGAGATGGTGTAACTTGGTGCACATTTCGCCGAGGCGGGCACGTCCAGCAGAAGAGATAGATCTGAATGTACATTTCCAGTGCTGGGGAAAAATGCGGATCGGGTTTTCCTTCCGTATGAATTTCCATCTCTTTTTGAATATTTTATTTCTTGACATTACATTAAAAGATAATGTTTAGTCGTCCAATAACCCATGAACTCGTCAAAGAAATGGCAGCACAATGTAATTCTGTCACGCGTTGTTATTGTGTTGGGATTTAACGGCGCATCAACAGACTACGTCTATAGATGTGTCTAGCACGGTTCGATAGGTTACTACGTACATGTCAAAAAGTTTGATCTAAGTATATACCGTATGAGCGATGCGTGTATGAGTTATAAAAAGAATATTAAAATGTGAATATCAGTTTGAATAATCACGACTGCACAGCGAAACTAAAAGGGATGAAAGTAAACACGTGACTTGCTGTGTGGACTGTCGCATGTTTTTTTTTTTTTTTTAAAGTTCTAATTATGTTTCAAAGGATGTTTAAAGTTGTAAATTGAAACATTCGCATTTTGATAGGTAACGACAAAATTATCGCTTTCCCTTCTACAGATATTTAGCATGCAAGTGACATATGGCGTCGGACTATTGTATTTTTCTACGATATTCTTCCGGTTTGCAAAATCCAGTTAACTGCTGATTTCCTCTATTCCAGATCTAAGGCAGACATCTGTCGTGATTCGTGCTATCGCTACCGTTCTTGTCTTAAACAGCACTCAAGAAACATCAGGTATGATGAATTAATGATGATACGCCGAACTCCAAGATCAATAGATCTACTTTGCTTTCCTTTCATACATACGTCGACGCTCAGTACTTTGCAAAGACCGCCATAGCAAAGTATTATTAACGTACACACGTTGCACCGATCTCCCTCACTGAAATTAAAATAACCGCTATCAATGAGCAAGAAAGACAGTGAAAAAGTCAGTTGTGAGACTGACCCGGAAAACTGTTGTGAAACATCGTCACTCGGTTACAGAACAGAATGTAGCCTAAAGTAATAATATTAGTACATTATGTATACATTTTTAGTTATTTGTGGAACCTCGCGGGGGCCCGGGGTTTATAGGTAGGCTCTCTGTTCCCACCTGCAGGCGGTGTAACCCCGCCATAGGTGGGGTGTCTCACATGTAGTGCCATCCTCGACATTTCAGGGGGTGACATCTCTTCTCTCTCTCCTTACTCCTGTCTTCTGCCCAGTTTTCTTTCCTCTCTTCTTCTTGACGTGGAGATGTATCGTACCGTGTTTGACACAGTGTAGCCGTGATCGTGCTGATGTGTCGTTAAACCCAAACGCAAACAAACAAAGTAAATAGTTATTTGTGGACGGGAGTGACTTCACTGGACAATTACACGGTGTCGAGACGGCCCGGGACAATTACACGTGTAACTGCGCACTTCAAATTATAATTCAAAGTGAATGGGATCGATATGGTGAAAAGACATGAATGGGAGATCGTTGAGACCAGCCGGAGTAATTCAATTTGCCAGGTACAAGGGGTGTTGAACAAGCAGTGATAACTGGAAAGAAATCACCTTTGCCCTCTTTTCTTGAAACTTAGGTCAGGAAAAACTTGCGAAAAAAAAAAAAAGTGGTTCCTTGTTATTATAATAATTTTATCTTTCCTTTTTTTTTTTTTGTGATAAATCTTTCCATTGACAAGAAGTAACGCGAAGCACTTGTTCAACACCTCTTGTGTCAGGGTAAAGGGAAATAATAGAACTGATCAAAATAATCTCCCACTGGCGACACAGAGCAGAGAATGCGCTGTGATCGAGGATTAGACGTCTGTCTCTTGCTTAAAAGAACATTGTGAAAACAAAAGGCCTTGTGTTTTTCTTGTAAATCAGGTTCAGTTTTGTTTACCCTGTCAAGCCTACCTTAAAGATAACACGATAAAACCCTACAAAACCAGACCTGATTAGGATCATATTTATAGTGCAGTCGAACAGTTTAAAAAGTGGAAAAAAATATATATACGGACGACTACTGTGAAACAAGCTGTCAAACGAACAGTAAAAATGCAATAACAGATTCTGATAAGGAGACTTCAAGAACAGACAGACAGACAGACAGACACACACACACACACGCACACACACACACACGCACACCCACACACACACACATAATATATACACACACAGAGGATGTGTGCTCAAACCTACGCATGAAAAAATGCAGACAAACAAGGATGAGTACTAAAATAAGAGACAATGCTGTAAAAATCAGAGTATTTCAAACACTTGGTTACCTGTGGAGACAGGGAGAAATCATGAGGAAGAGGAGGGCAGAGAAAGTAGTTTACTCATTTTGAATTTGTACAGGTTTTTCCTAGTACTTGAACAAAGAAACAACTGCAATATTCAACATGAAGTTGATAAAAGTACAGATTAACCACAATTATTTCACTAGATCCGCCCTCTCCATCCCCTTCCCTCCCCCTCTTTCATCCTTGTCATTTTCTTAAAGGGGATTGGTTGTAATGGTAAGATTGAGCCGTAAACATAATTATATACATATGTAATTAACAAAACAAAATATCTTAATTTTATTTTCAAAACACTGGCTAGTAGCCAATGAAATAAACAAATTTGGACCTTTCATTTCCAATCAAACGACGATACCGGAAAAAAAAAAAATACACATAGCTCGACTGGACCCTCTGTGAAGTAGGGCTCTCTTTAATAGCGACACTCCAAATTGACTCCGTTCATTGCAGTTCATATATCTATGTTATAAAAATGCAAGAAAACCCACAATGGGCTTACGAACTCGAAAACTGCTGAACGGATCCATCTGAAATTTGGCACACTATACACTCTTGCATATGAATCTGTGTTTCTATGTACATAAACCCTGACGTTATTTTACAGATGCGGTAATAACAATAATAAACTCGCGAGGCTCTTTGATCCGAATTGTACGTTCGATACGCGTTTAAAACACGTTTTCTTTAAGTAACATTCAGCTCAATCAACCAAAATATCAACATAGAGGTGCGCACGCTTGAAGTCGCATGGCTATATTTAAACCAAAAATCTCCCTCGGAAAGTCCATCTGGAATTTGGCGCACAACACCTTACATAAAGATCTGTTTTGGTTTCACTTATAATTATTTTAAACATCTCCGGCTAGGCCGTGGGTTCTCTTCTAGTATACTGTAAATCTGCAACAAAACCCACATTAGGCTTATGGACTCGAAAACTGCTGAATGGATCCATATGAAATTTTGGCACACAGTATTATTACATAAAGGCCTGTGTTTCTATGTGTATAAACCCGAAAAAAAAAAATTAAAAAAAAGCCTATTATATTGGACGTTATTCTAACAAATGCAATAATAGTTGAATAATAAACCCGCGAGGGTGTTGATCCGAACTGTACGTTCGATAGTATGACACATTCCCAACACGTTTTTCTTTGAGCAACATTCAGTTTTATCAACCAAAATATCAACAAGGAGGTGCACACGCTTTGCCATACACTTTAAATCGCAGGACTATTGACTATTATTTAAAAAATATCCCTCCCACGGAGGCCGTGGGTTCTCTTTTAGTATAT